>JAKUCM010008836.1:0-15906 GCA_023374145.1 Lepidium sativum | reverse complement strand
AGAGAGAGACAAACCGAACTTAATGCATAAAATATATCCGTATGTGTTAAGTGTATGAAATTGAAAACATGAAAACTTGAAAATTTGATCTAAATCTATATGGGTCTTGAATGTTCATATATAACAAGGGATTCATGATTTAATTTTTATTATCAACAATTAGATCGACAAAACTCGATCCATAGCTAAAATCCACACCCTAAAATTCTTTTTTTTTTCTTCCACTTGTATCAGTGAAGAATCGAACCCGGTGTCATATAAGTTTTTAAAATGATAACACCATTGTATTATCTGTCATCAGTATACACAACTTATTTTGTTAATTATAATATATTGTATATTTTTTCAAATATTAGTTACAATTTTAATAATAATAAATTTTTTTGAATTGTGGAATTATATTGAATTGTATTACGTTTCAAATGATAATACCTGAGTATGTGAAATTGCATAATTGGGCTGAATTTGTGAAATTATATTACCAGTTACACAATGTTACAAATAAGATAAGGATTCTTTTTCGATTTAGCATAAAACCGAAAAAAATGATATATTCATGAGTTTTTAGCTCCACACATCTTTTAACACAAAAAGAAAAATCAGATATCGTAAGTCTCCCATAACATAAATTAAACGAATTATTTTTATCAAAATAAAAAAACATTAACGAATTATAAGAAATTAAGTCATCTCATATGTTCTTTGACTACAAGAAAGATAACCACTAGAGAGCAAACCCGTGATCGTGTGGTCTATTATTTTTCTTTGGTTGGCGAACTGTGATCCTACGTGGAAAAAAAACCCGGTACATTTAATTTTTTTTGTCAACGACAAATTATATTGGACCACAACTGATCGGCCCAATAGTGAAATTCTTACATAATGTAGGTGAAAGACTCGATCGCTGATTGTGAAAATGAGCTGCCTTAAATGGATTTACCACATACCACTAGATTAAAAACCATTTGCATCCGGTATATTTAATCTTGCATAAGCAATTTTCTGTTCTTTAACAAAAAAAACTAGAATAAATAAAAAATATTCAATAAAAGACAGAAAAATTATGCTCGGTTAATTTTTCCAAAAAAGAAAAATTAAGCTCGATAGTGGTACCTTTTGTCTCTCAAAGACAACCCATCTGATTGGAAATACACTCTAGAGCTTCTTTCCGCTCCTTGATCTGATCTCTTCTAGAAGTTTTGGCAAGTGCCCAAAACTTGTCACCGAACTGACCAATCTGTTCTCTCACATCTTTTGCTTTAACTTTATTGAAGATCGAAATCACTTGGAGTTTTCCTTTATCCACACGTTTCTTTGTCTTGACCAACTCATTCATACACCCGTCCGATTCTGCAAACCATGATTGATATCATACATCAAAAATTAGTTATTATAATCTTATATATATATATATATATATATATATAATACACAAATCATTCTACTTGTTGCTAATTGGTTTTAGTAATAATACCTACTAGAGAAGATGACTAGCGCGATTCTCGACTCTTTAATTTTTACAAAGAGGTTTGTCAAGTTTCTTCCCCTTAGCTCGTTTTCATCTATAAAAAACATGATTTCATGTCTTTCAAAAGCGTCAAGGAGGTGACTGACGAAACTATATCGCAACTGATCTCTTCAAAAACAAATAAATATTTGATGGATGTTGGTCATAAACAAATTCGTCGTCATTGTTTTCAGTACGTTTTAGAAGAAATGTATTATATTTTTGGTGTGCTTGATCTCAAAATGCTCTACTTATAGTGAGAGAAGACTTGACTTCGTTAGTTATTTGGGCAAAAAATTCATGACTAATTACTTATAATACGCGTACTGTCACTTTTTTTTTTCGTTTTCAAGATATATTTTATCAATACAAATATACTTTTATGTAAGAGTTTGTATGAATGATCACGACTTAAACACGGAAAATAGCTTGACCTAAAAGTTAACAATGCTAATGGACAAACTTCAAAGTTGAAATGTTTGGGGATTTATGAAAGAAACGTGACCGGTCTTTTCAATTCGGTATTATCCTTAAATATAAATAAAAACTCGCTATTTTTAGTCAGTATATACGGAATATGCGTACTTAATCATCTTCGCTAACACAAAAATTATGAGTAAAAGAGAATATATTAAGGTTTATCGGTTTAAGACATACAACTTACAAAAGAATGTAAACCAGAATTCACTCTGGAGCTTTGTCTATTTCTTCTCTTTATATACTATATTTCTTACATTGGCCTCGAAATAATGTCAATTTCTGATCACAGTCCATAAAAAAATACTCAGTTTGTCTTATTCTGTTCCCACCAATTGGTAGAAAATTTTATCCAAAAAAAAAGAATTTATCAAAAAACCAGTTGGTAGAAAACAAGACAAATAGATCTTTCGTTTCTTTTTGAGTTCATGTTTACAAGTACATGCGTTTTAGGTCTTGAAGAAGATACATACAAATGGACATTTTAGACCCCAAAAAAAGAAGGCATCAAACACCTTTCAAAACTTATCTTTTGGTAACTACTTGTGAATTATAATATATATTCTTTATTTTCTCATACAAATGAACTTGATAGAAAATAAAAATCAGTTAATTTAACACTGAAAATATTAAATTTGATTTGATTTTTTAAATTAAAATATGAATAAAAAATTAAATAAAATTTTAGCTTTTTCGGTTTCAGTTAGTTTTTTAGTTGGCTTGCATATGATTTAGTTATGCACCATATATTTAGTTCGATGTTATGTAATTTTCATTTAAGCAATGATATATTTTGGTATTTTGTACATATATTTTAATTGGTAATATTGTAACACATTAAAAATAATTTTTCATTTCGTTTTATTTTTTGTCGTCACATAATAAAAGGCTATCTCTAAATGTAAACATATATATTGGCTCAGTGATTTAATATTTAAAAATATAAACAGGATGACATTAAATAAATGAATTGTTATAAAATTCTACAGGATTGACATTAAATGAATAAATTTTTATATAAAATCTACAGGATTGACATTAAAATGAACGAATTGCAAATAAAGTGTAGAAGTTTGTTACATAATCATCTTGCTAAAAGTGATGGCCCAGTAATGGTATAGATGTTTCATATGACATAAATATTTTGGTGAACCTCTTTTATTTTTGCTCATATATGTTTTACATGCAAACGAACATATAATCTATAGATTAATTAATTCTACATTATCTCATTGTATAAATTTATCTAAACCAAAACAAATTAAAACATTATAGCTTATAGGTTTAACAAAAAAATAACAGTATAGCTAATACATATTTTAATACTATGATATATACAATGTGTTTTATACGACATTTGACACGTGATATTAGTGAACTCTATCTGTCGTACTCGAATCATTTAATTAATACATGATTAAGTATTGGGTCCCATAAATTTCAGACCTTCTTGGGTTCTGCTCTTTTGTCTTTGATACTTTTCTTCGGGTAATTTCTTGAAAATTATATATGGATCTCTCATTCTTTGTTTTCTTCATACATATCGACGTAGAACATGCATTTAATTATTTTTTACATTGAAAATGTAAATATTATTGAAAATAAAGTAAAATGTTTTATAGCTAAAATAGAGTTCGATGTGATATCAATATAGATATGTGGATATATATATATATATCCTACCGTACGTGCGTCCTCGTATAATCTAACAAATACATGATAAAATTTAGGCTCAAAATTTATTGAAAGTTAATATTTTTTTTCCTACTTCTTTGTCCTTGAAGAAATTAATATGCCAATTTTTCTTCTCTAGTTTTGTGGAAAAAACTCAACACATCTTTTTCTCTTGTTCTGGAAAAAATTGATGCGTTGATGATCTTCAATGTCCTCGCATTCAATTGTAACTAGGACTCTTTCAACCTCTTTAACAATTTCCTTGATAAAATCAGCTTCGCTGATCTGCCAATATTCATAAGTTAATTGATGATGCAATATCTTGTGAATATATATATATGTATATATGTTTCTTTCATAAACATGAAATACAGGAGAAAGTAAATACCTTTTGTGTTCCAAGGACAAACCCATGTTGTTAGGAATGGATTCTAGGGCTTCCATCCACTCCTTAATCTGATTTGGTCTAGAAGTTTTAGCAAGTGCCCAAAACTTGTCACCAAACTCACCTATTCGTTCTCTCACTTCGTTGGGCTTAACATTGTAGAAAATTGGAATCACTTTAAGTTTTCCTTCATCTACACGTTTTTTTATCTTCACAAGCTCATCCATGCACCAGCTCGACTCTGCATATCTGAAACATACCATCATTACAAACATTATAAATGAGATTTTCAACGTATCCGTTTGAAATGGCTACTATCGTAGCTATACTTTAGTGGCTAGACAAACTTTTGCTCAGTCTGTGGCTGTTTGATGATTTTTTTGTAACTGTTTGATAATTTTTTGTGGTTTACCCCTAACTGTTATTTAGCCACATATGTTTTCTTGTGTGAATCGTGGCTATAGAGAAGAAACTAAGTAAGAGATATAGTTAGAGGTTAATCCTCACTCATAATTCATAACAGTACCTGCTAGAGAAGATGACTAGAGCCAGATTCGACTCTTCAATTCTTACAAAGAGGTTTGTCAAGTTATTCCCTCTTAGCTCATCTTTGTCTATGAAAAACATGATTCCATGTCTCTCGAAAGCTTCAACAATGTGGCTGACAAAGTTATACCGCAACTGTTCTCCTCGGATACTAAGGAATACTTGAGAGACTTTCGATAGAGAATCATTATATGCGAATTGGGAATAATGAGTTTGGTTGGATCCAAAGCTTCCGAGTTTTGAGAATTGGGTTTTGTCTTTATAAGGGAGTAGCAAGGAAGATAGAGAAGATGATGATGTTGAACTAAACATTGAGTTTGGAGAAGAGTAAAGTTCTTTCTTTTGTGGGCTTAATAGTGATAAAAAGACAACTCCCTAAAAGAGTCTAGAGGTATTTTTATAAGGACTTGGTATTGTCTTTTGGAAGAGAGATCACAATCATATCTATACGTTTAAAGATTGATGTTTCAAGATGTGGACGCAAGCATGTATGTATAGTTGAATGGTTGAGCTGTACAAGGCGTTCATTAATTGTGAAGTATGTCAAAATGGTTTGATCTGCTAATGATGAATAGTAAATAAGTACTTGGTGATGCTAATGCTAGAAAGTTTAAAGGAGTTGACCTTGACTTCTGTAAATTGATTTCTAAATTCTTGAAGAGGAATGAGTGACAAATTAGTTTAATTTTGATAGAGACAGCCAGCATGATAGAAGCAGAAAATGTGACATATATATCTGTGCAGTCTTTGTTATTTATAATTATTATTTATAAAAAGTTATATATTAGAACAACTATCTTACCCTACTTCAATTCAATGATATTTCACGGTTGTATTCAAAATAAGTCTAAGTCAATTTCTTTTCTACATATATTTGTTTGGACCTGAAACATGAAACATTAGGTGTTTAAAAACAAGTTTTCTGTTTATTATATGTTTATATGCTGCAAGAGATCGAATCATGAAATATACATTATTTTATGGTATGTAATCGAATTGGATTATGTAACAGCATGGTTGAAAATGAAATGAGTATTTGTTTTTTCTAGTCTTTTACACAACTCCGTAATTATTAATGGAACTGTTAAGTTGTAGGGATGAAAAACAAAACATGATACAGTTTAGAGAACCTAAATGTGAAGGATTATTAGTCAACTTAAATAGTTTAAAAGAACTTTTATTGGAACTGTTAAGTCCTATTTTCATTGTATTTTAGAAAATATAAATGTGAGGGAAGAAAATTCAACTTGCGTAATTTAAAATACCTCAAATTGGAACAAAAATATTAATTGAAGTAAAAAATCTATGTAGCGATACAAGATATGTTAGTTGTAGGGACAAGTGGGAAATTAAGAGAAAAATAGATGAATGGATGTATGGTGGTAAAGGTTCTAGGAAGGAATGTCTCGTAACCCGTTATAAACCGTAAATTGAATGAGTTGTGGAAACCGAAAGGAGCTATGTATGTGGTGGATTTGCCTCGCCAATTTTTCATGATCAGATTTGAATATGAGGATGAATACCTATCAGCCCTAACTGAAGGGCCATATCGTGCTATTAGGAGTTATCCTATGGTACATGAATTGTCACCGGATTTTGATCCGAGAAGTGATGATATAACTCGAAGGCCGGTGTGGATTAGAGTCTTGAATGTACCCGTATGGCGTATCATAAAGCGATACTGTTAAACATTGCAAGGAGGGTGGGAAAGCCAATTCGTGTTGATCTTACTTAACTTTCTCTTTGAACATGCTCACTATGCACGAATCTGTGTTGAAGTAACCTAAGTAAACTTGTGAAGGGCTCAATTACGGTGAAGGAAGAGATGTATTATGACTATGAGGGCCTGTATACTATTTGTCCATCGTGTGGTATGTTCGGCCATAGATATGCTTCGTGCCCTCGGAAAACAATTGCTAAAGTTTTTTCACCCTCTACTCCGGTGGTTGAACCGGTTGCTCAGAAAGTGAATAAACCTCTCAAGATAAGAATTATTTTATGGTGGTGCGAGGTGGTGGCAAACCGTGATGTACTTGGGTTTTACCGGTTTTTTAACTTTTTTTGTGTATTTTATTGAGTCAAAGTACGTGTTTTTAGAGTCTTTTAGTCCTTTATCGAGTTTTTTAGGTCACATGTCACATTTGGAGACAATAAGTTTTTTTATTGAGTAAAAACAAGCATATAAAGATGCAGAATCATGGAGATCCGTCCGAAGTTTGGATTTTCTTGGGAGGACTTCCACCGTTGGATCGAGTCCATATTTTATCAAAAGATAGCCACCACTAGTTTATAGGCAATCACACAATCAGAGTGTTTCTTGTTTTCATTTCCTACCACCTTTTGGAGAAGATCTATGAAACCCTTTAATTTCTTATTGCAATTGTACTATGTTTTTTCTTTGATATCTATTGCTTTGTTCTTTTAAATTATGTCTAAGTGGTTTCCCAATCAAGTTCAAGGATTTCTACGGTGTTTAGGGAATCAATGGATTAGGGCAAATAAGGTTTAATCTTACTATGTTCTTCATCAATAGTTATTCTGAATGATTAGGTTAGAGTAACTAATACTATGTCTTAGGTGTCAACGTCTTAACTCACCAAAAGTGCTTGATAGATACATGAAAGAACATAGATGAGCCATTAATCCTCAACAACCGAAAGTCTGATGTTAAAGGTGATTATGAACTTATCAGACTTGCTTGTTAATGCGTGTTTAGATCTTTAAGACCAAACGACAATTTAGGATTATAGGTTGCTAAACATAGTAGTCGACGCCACAATAGTGAGTTTCGCTATACATTAGTGTTTTGTGTTCAAAAATTGGTCTTAAACTTGTCCCATATAGTTCCCTGATTTAGATCCCTGATTTCGTGATCAATTCCCTGAACTTGATGCTTTAATTTATTGAGTTTACATCGTTGTGTTTTCTGATTTGTTGAATTACAATTGTTATATGTGTAAACAATTGGTTTTCATGGATTCAATTTTTAAGTACTACTTCGTTTTGGTGTGCACATGTAGTATAATACTAGGGTTAAAAACTATATATATCACATACTAGTGGAAAAAGTAAGATAAGGCGGTGGAAGTGACGACGGTATCATCCACTTTTAACCTAAAGAATCTCGCTGAATAAGGCTTTCGAAATAATAATAATATCAAATAGATTTGATTCTCTAGAATCAGCTAATTCGGGTAAGATTGTTTGTGAATCTAGTGGTAATAAGGAACATATCATATGTGCAGGATCAAGCAAACATTATCGCGAAATCTAATGGAGAAGAATTTGAAAAAGCTTGGTGAACATATGGTTTTTTCGAGTGAGGTTAAGGAGAAGGGTTCTAATGATCAAGTTGGGCCAGTCGAAGAAAAATCCAGCTCTTAGACTCAATTCTAACTCTAATCAGCCCACTCGTGGCCGTATATTTGGCTTCAGTAAGGACGAGGTTGAACAGTCAGGATCCAGGAAAGGTCTTCGAGTTGAGAAATATATGTTGGTGCCTGTCTTTTTGTCCATCCAAATGTTCCATCCGGATGATCAGTTTGGATGATGCATTTGGATAATTCTTTTGGATGATGTTCTTTTCTTCATCCGAAAATTACATCCGGATGATCCGTTTGGATGAACTTATGTTTCTTTGTACATTTGTGTAAATTAGTTGGATGTAATATGTATGTAAGTGACTAAAAAAGACATGTTTGTAGTAAATTGTCTTTTTATGATTTAAATTATATTTACAATTACAGAAATATATCAAAATTATTTTTAAAATTATTTTTAAAATTGTATATTAATTACATAATTAATTTTAGTAAATATTTATATTATAAATAAAAGAGAGATTTAGTTTACAATAAGAAAAAATAAAGGAGAGAGATTTAAGAAACCAAACAAAAAAGAAATTGAAAATTGAAAATTGAAAAGAGTCAAAGGCAGTCTTGCAATCACTCAATAATAATGGCTGATGAATAAAATTCTCAGGTAATTACATCCATTAAAAAAATGGATTAAATCAACCCATAAACATGTGAGAAGAATCTAAAGCTTTGGAATGCTATGGAGATCGAACTCGAACCCCTGGAACAACTCTTAGTTTCAACAGATTGAGATAAGAAGTAAGAACTGACATTAATGGAGAAAAGATTCAGATAAAAGATAGCTGTACACCAAAATTGTTACATAATTGTATTGGTTGAATGAAGGCAATGGTTGAGATGATATGAAGAGAAGCGTCGAGAGAAGAGGAGAAGAGCTGAGAAGAGAAGAGAAGAGCCGAAGAGCCGAAAAGAGAAGAGTTGAGAGAGCCGAGAACCGAGAACCGAGAAGAGAAGAGAAGGGGTCAAGCTGAGAAGAGAAAAATCCTATTTTTTTCAATCTTATTTTTAATTTTAGGAGTATTTTAGTCTTTTAATTATTTTTACAAACTCGTCTTCCTTGGAATGCATCATTTAAACTCATCCAAATTTTTTTAAAATTTTGAATGATTTTGTCAAATAATTGTATCTAAAAAAATAACAATTTTCATCTTCATCCAAATGAATAATCTGGATGGACAAAAGAACGTGCCCTTGGTAGAAAAAAGACAAAGAAGTTATGTAATCCAACGTAATATCTTTTCAGTAAAATATTTTAATATATAACTTATTATATTATGGTCGTTTGCAATATGCAATTATTCTATATCCAATTTAAAGAAGAAGCATATAAAAGAAATGTCATCTGCAATTAACTAAAGCACCAAACGCATGGATTCTGCTTACTAGTTGTCTCCAAAGATACAAATTTTAGCAAATAATGATTTGCAAATTCACCTTTCCCAAAATGTAAAACAATTGATTTTTGATCAATTTCGAACAAATGTTTTCGTCAAATAATTAAGTGTGCATATGCTATTTTCCCCTACTGAAGTTCGATTTCCAATGATATGAGACATTTTAGGAAAGAACATTTGTGTTATGAATTACTCATTCCGTTTCATATTAGTTGTCATTGTAGGTTAAAATTTTTGTTTTATTTTAATTGTAATTTTTATTTTCCAATGCATTTTTAATATAAAATGACTTCATTTGTCACTAATTAAATAAATAAAATATTAAATAGTTTGAAATTTTAATAGTTAATTAAGAACATAATAGAACATTTAAATATTTTTTTAATATGTGTGAAATATTGTAGAATGACAACTAATATGAAACGGAGGAAGTAAATTTTATGGTTTATCTATTGACAAAAAAGAATAGACCAAACCAATATTAACTTCTTCTTTTTTTAATACTAAAAGATTTTGCATCAAAACTCATATATCTCGTAAAAACAGGGCCTAAATCATTTAATATAAGTATATAACTAGATTTCTCCCAAACAAATTTAAATTCATAATTAATTTATTAGAGAAAACCAATAGATCAAAAGTCACATAATCTTTTATTCCATCGTTGCATCTGTATTCTTTAACCCAATTACTCTTAGCCAATTGAACGTCAACTGAATCAAACCCTGACATTACCTGGATTATTCATTTCTGTCCCGTTGACTTCTTGGACATTTGAACTTCTTTCGTGATCACACTGGTTATGAATGGTGACAAAGAACCATTTTTAATATTGTTTTACTTTTCAATCTTCATATATATTGACCAAATTTTCTACATAAATAACCACTTATTGCCTGAAGTTAAAAAAGAAAAGAAAAACCACTTATTACCAATATTCTCCAAGTACAGTAATGGAAACACCTGTGACATATAATTTATGAGTGTGAATGAAGTAGATATTTTACATGGAAGAAAAAGTGAGAGCAAGTCCTCTGCCTTAACAATTAGCCATATGCAACATTCTATTTCAGAACTCAATCATCTTCTCTTTATAAATGCTATCAGTTTAGAAAAATTTGCAATATTATTCTCTGCTTGCTGATACTATTTCAATTTAGATATATTCAAGATAACAAGTTGGATTACACTGTACTGAAACATTTGCTGATTGGGAAATTTTACAAGTGATATTTATGAACGAATTATTAAATAGAAAATATATAGCTTGCGTTAATTTAAACTCTAAACTCACTAAAATATAAACGGCGAATTTCAATGTATTAAAAAAATGGTTAAAATATTGGATAGATTTTTCTGTATTTCCTAAAAAAATCTGATCGGAATAATTTCTTTAGGATCTTATCAAAAATTTCAAACAAGTTTTATGACTATCAGAAATCGCTAAAAATCTATTTTAAAAAGTTATCAGAAAATTTTTAAACTTTTTAATATATGTCTAATGGATTTAAACATTTTTAATCAATCAGCGACTATTAATTTTTACTCGCTAAATTTTTTATCGATGTGATCAGTCTAAAATTAGTATATAATAAGACGTTTGGATTCCCATTTTATGTTTCCTTCATAGGATTATTTAGCTTCCTTACATAGTGATTCTTATAGAAATGATATAAATTGATTATATATCCGAATGAATTTGCTTCATAAACTTGGGTTAGGATTCCGTGCTAAGGGTTAATACTCTACAGTCTAACACGTACAAATACTATTACTAATAAACATGTACTAAAATATTTGTAATGTTTTAATAATTAGAGTTTACTAGTTGCCATTCTATTCCCTAATGTTTCCCCTTGAATGCAATTGACCCAATAGACATTGTCGTTACTAAGCTTATATTGCAAATCCATTATTCTTAAATTATTCTTTATATAATATCTTCTTTACGCAAAATCAAGCTACATGATAAAACCTAACAATCAAGTCACATAAAATTCAAAAACTTTTGGCTGCATTGCATAATATGCTTCATCTACTAGTACGACTTTTGGCTGATCTTGCTCCTCTTGAAGGGAACAAGTTCATATGGGTCATTCCAAGCCTTTCTCTTCTTAATTCCAAAAACACTAACAAGCCTTTCTGTTCTTGTTCGATTGCAGTTAGAAGTTTCTTAACTTCCTTGATAATTTCTTTGATAAAATCGACTTCAAAATTGGCAAAAAAAATAAAAGTACTCGGTAAGTCCTAAATATATTGTAATTATTAGCAAGCATAATATCTCAAACCAAAACCGACATGAATGTTGAGTGCTAATAATTGTGATTCTCTAATGAAAATATCAATTACTATGAGGTAAGTATATAACTTACCAATTTTCTCCTAAACACAAACCTATGTTTCTTGAGATACACTCTAAATCATCCTTCCACCTCTTAATCTAGTCTCCACTAGAAACCTTTGCTAGCTCCCAAAATTCGTCACCAAATTTCCCTCTTTGTCTTCTCACATCTCTTGCCCCAACCTTGTAGAATATAGTAATGACTTGAATTTTTCCTTTATCCATACAATTTTACATTTTCACCAACTCATCCATACACCAACTAGATTATGCATACCTGCATATAGATACTGAAGCATTAATTAAATTTTGTCAAACGTGAAATATTCACTCAATGAAAAATGAATGATTATATAAATGAGGATAAACAACTTTATTGTTTGGTTACATAGTTCTTGGCAAAAAAATATTGTGTTTATCATTCATGAGTAGTTAAAGAACATGTGATGTATTCCCATAACATTTATTTTAATGTAGACATTGAATGTTTTTAAAAGGAAGGCTTCAGTCTAGTATTTAGGACCAAAGAATTAGAAGTCTAAATCAAACATCTACATGATAAATATAATAATAAAAAGAAAAATACTTTTGCTTTGATAATTATTTGAAAAACAAATTAATGTAGCAAAATAAACATTGTTATATTCAAATGTCACAGCCACAAACTAACGTTTTTCCGCCAGAAGATAAATCACATTTTAATATTTAATAACAGTATAATACGATTATTATTGAATTTTATGATATATATTAAATAGGATTATTTTTTTTTGGTCTGATAAAATTGGACTTTTTTCTCACAATTTTCTCTATTATATATTAGTGATATTATTACAATAACCTGGTTGAGAAAATGGCTAGTGCGATACTCGACTCTTCAATTCTTACGAAGAGATCTACAAGATCTTTGCCTCTTTGTTCATTTCTTTCTACGAAGAAATTGATACCATGTCGATCAAAAGCATCACTGAGGTGGCTAACAAAGCTGTAACGCAGCTGCTCACCTCTGTAATTGAAAAATACTTGAGAGACATGTCCAAGAGAAAACATTTTTAATCAAAGTATATGAAATTAAGAAACTTAGAACCCAAGTTATGAAAAGGACCTGACGTTATTTAAGGATAAATGTGAGAAGCTATTTCTAGGTGTTATAGTGATATATACAGAGCAGCTGAAAGTTAATATAAAGGTTTATTGTATAAAGTTGTGACATAAAATGTTCATGGGCACATTTTCTCATGTTGATAAAGTCATGATGCATCATCAAAAATGAAATATAAAATATCTATGAACACACACTCATCTTTGTAAGACACACATCATCAACAAAAAATACAACATTCATGGTCACATAGTTGTAGACTATTAGTCTTGTATACCATATTTCAACCCATGAATATTATCTCATCAGTGAATAAAACTAATATAATAATAATAATAAACTATGTACACATATGTTCTGGTCACTAGTACCTTTATAAGATATATTAAAGAATATTTATTTTCGTTAAAATCAGGAAATTATGAATAATATTATATTAAGTTCTATACAGTAAAATATATATATCAATTAAAGTAAAATTAATATTATAATATTATAAAACTTTACAATCAAGTTTAGTTATCAACTTAATGAGTAAGACATATAATTGACATTTTCTATCAGAATGTTTTCTTTAAAAACTTAGAAATTATTAAAACTGGGAAGACATATTCGGATAGGACTATATATAAAATATTTGGAACTTCTACGTACAATCTATTAAGAAAAAACAAGAAAAAAAATCAAACAAATAGGCTTCGTCATTTGGTATGGATAACACACACGTGCGTGCTCTCGTTTAACGAAGAGATCGTGCCTTACAGGACAAGTAGCTACAATGATTAAATTAAAATGGATCAAAAGGAATGAGATGTCAGTCTCCTAAGCGCGAAGATGCTTATTATTATATTATTAGTTTACTAAGTTTTTTTGTTTATTCACTAAAATGATGCATTAACATAAGACTCTCTGAAATTTTATCAAAAAAAAAAAACATATGACCTCTCTTCTTCTTTTTTGTTAAAGTCCTAAGACTCTTCTTATTTACACAAAATGGTTCATGATATAATCACACAATTTCAAAACTTGCAGCATGATATGACATGCTTCATCAACTCTTGCTACTTCTGGTTGATTTTGCTCCGCTTGAAGGAAACAAGTTCATATGGGCCATTCCAAGTCTTTCTCTTCTTAATCCCAGAAATACTTACATAAATATCTTCTTTTTGTTCTCTTCTCATTGCAACTAGAACTTTCTTAACTTCCTTGACAATTTCTTTGATGAAATCGGCTTCAGAACTGGCCAAAGATAAAGAATTGCTCGGTAAGACATAAATATAATTATAATTGTTAGCCGGAGACATAATACCGGAACGAAATACCTAATAATTGTAATTCTCAAATCAAGAAGACTAATCCTGAGATGAGTGAATTACCATTTATCTCTTAAAGACAAACCCATCTTCCCGGAGATACCCTCTAAAGCATCCTTCCACTTCTTAATCTGGTCTCCACTCGAAACCTTTGCTAGCTCCCAAAATCTGTCACCAAACTTCCCTCTTTGTTCTCTCACATCTCTTGCCCTAACTTTGTAGAATATAGGAATGACTTGAAGCTTTCTTTTATCCATACATTTCTTCATTTTCACTAGCTCATCCATACACCAACTTGATTCTGCATACCTATATATTGATTTGGTCTAACCATTAGTTTTTTCAATCTGTGAGGGTAACAAAGACAACGAAATACCAGTGAGGGTGACGAAATTTACATATTGTTAGTCTACATTGTTTTAGAAAAAAAAGTTATATATCTGAGACTCATAATTCTAGAGTCCAAGGAAAATTATGTGAATGCATCTAGCTAATGACTATTATTTTTGTATTCGAGGTGAATCAATTTCTGGTTTACACTAACATGGCAATTTCTGGTCAAGTGGAATCACTAAACCAAGATTAATTTTCTTAAATCATTTAGTAGTTAATTAGGAAATAGGAACATGTATGCATTTTCAGAACATTTATTTTTACGTAGACATTGAATTAGTTATAAGGTTTATTATTTCAGATAAATAATTTGAAACTTTTGTTAGAAGTTTGTTCAATAAATTGATCAATGTTTACAAGAAAGATGTAATAATATACAGAAAACACTTATCGTCCGATGATAATTATATGAAAATAAATTGTACGTATTCAACAAAGTAACATTTCTTGCTAAAACCGCAAAATATAACTTTTTCAAAACCACAAAATAGTGTTTTCTCGTCAAAACTGAAAAATAACGTTTTTTATAAATAATATACAAAATAGTGGTCTTTGCAAGTAGACTTAAGATATAGAACAGAACCTGGTTGAGAAGATGGCTAGTGCAATACTCGACTCTTCAATTCTTACAAAGAGATCTACAAGATCTTTGCCTCTTTGCTCATTTCTGTCTACGAAGAAATTGATACCATGCCGCTCAAAAGTATCACTGAGGTGGCTAACAAAGCTGTAACGTAGCTGATCACCTCTATAATTGAAAAATACTTGAGGGATGTGTCCAAGAGAAGACATTTTTCAATCAAATTTTATGAAAATGTGTAAGAATCTTAGAACCCAAGTTATGAAAGAACCTGAAGTTAGATTTTGTTCTTAGTGCTATTTAAGGACACATGTGAGAAGCTACTTGTAAGGTTGCTTTACAGGCGTACAGCTGTCTGAATAAAGTCTAACGTCATCGACAAAAAATATATATAATATATTCATCTGCTTAGTTTGATCAGTCCTTAATCATAAAGTCGAACGTCATCGACAAAAGAAAACAAAATATAAAAATATTTGTCGGCAAATTTTCCTAAATCCATATAAAGTCTTGTGCATCAACAAAAATAGATATAGCTAAATAGTAATGATTTAATGGTTTCTACTGGAGACACAAAGTTGTTCTGTTGGTATATTAAACCAGCGATTAATTTTATTAAAATGTAAAATTACTAAATATTTAAATTCAGACAGTATCCAGCTTATAAGAGGTTAGTTAGATTTTGGTCCATATTTTTTGGGTTAAAAAAAGGAAAAGATATAATATAGAATATTTATCTGCATAGTTTCCTCAGTCCTTAAGTCGACCGTCGTCAAAAAGAAAAATCAATAAAATATTCGTCGACAAATTTTACTCA
>JAKUCM010008835.1:0-21300 GCA_023374145.1 Lepidium sativum | reverse complement strand
TTGAGACAACAGATCTAATCATATGGGATGAAGCACCAATGGCATATCGTCACACTTTTGAAGCATTAGATTGCACATTAAGAGATATCATGACTTTTACCGACCTAGATGCAGAAGCGAAACTATTTGGGGGAAATACAATTTTGCTAGGTGGAGATTTCAGACTAATATTATCAGTCATCTCACAAGGAAGCAGACAAGATACAATTCTCGCAACACTTAATAGATCTTACATTTGGCAAAGTTGTTATGTTGCCACCCTTACCAAAAACATGAGAGTGAAGCAAGACAAAAAAACTTTGTTGCATGGATTTTACAAGTCGGGAATGGCGAGGCTAAAAGTGTCAATACTCTGAACGAAGCATCCCTAGAAAATTACTACATAGAGATCGAAGACACATTACTCTTGGAAAAGGGAGAAAACTCAATGAGAAAAATGCAGGAAGCAACATTCCCAAATCTCAAAAACTCTTTCAAAAATCGTGCATATCTGCGAGGTCGTGCCATCCTAACACCAAGGAATGAAATTGTTGATAAGTTAAATGATTTATTCTTAGCAAAAATTGGAGGTGAATCGAAAGAGTACCTTAGTGCTGGCAATATCACCGATGATGATGACCTTGATGGAGTTAACCTTGTTGAGTTTCCATTGCATTTTTAAAAGATATATAGAAATTTGTTCCTTTGAAAATAAAAAATATATAATATTGGAAAATATTTCATAATTTCATTTTGATTTACATAAGATGTATTTCATTTATTGTCAACACAATATTAGGTTGGTGAAATCTAATTGAGAGAAAATTAGATGTGATATGATGGATCAAATTCTTTCACTGATAATGTCTTATGATCTCCAGATTCTAAAAATAAATTATAGATTCTTGGACATATACCTTCACATATATTGTACTTATTCTAATAAAATGAGAATGAGAATTTCAAAAGGGAATGACTAATATTGGATAAAGGCTAATATTAGAAAATACCACATAATTTCCTTCCAGCTTATATAAATGCACTTGAATCTATTGAATCTAACTTTATGATTAAATGAAAAAAGTCCAAAGATTTTCTTCTGGTTTACATCTTACTTGATGCAGTTGAATTTAACCTTGCAATCAAAGGAAAAAGATCTCAAAACTTTCTTCTAGTATGCATCTTACTTGATGTAGTTGAATCTGACCAAATGAAAAATATCTTGTAACTTTCTTCTGGTTTGTATCTTACTTGATATAGTTGAATCTAACCTTGTGATGAAAGGAAAAAGATCCCATGACTTTCTTCTCTTTTGCATCTTACTTATATAGACACAATTAAATCTAACATTGATATCAAAAGAAATCTTGAGGATTTTACATCAGGGCATGATGACTTCGGACATCTAGGCACCCCAATGTTACAGAAAGTTATAGACAACTCACGTAGTCATTCGCTGAAATCCTATAAAATACGTTAAGGAAATAAAATGACATGTTTTACATGTTCTCTTAGAATATTATCATGAGGCCATCACCAACAAAAATATGTATTAAATCACCAATGTTCCTTATACATATTCAAAGTCATATATGTGGATTTATACGTCCACTAGTGGACCTTTCCACTATTTTATGGAGTTGGTGGATGCACTGAGTAGATGATCGTTGGAGGTGGGCCTCACCTAAAATTGTCAGACCTATATAACTTTCCCTAGTGGCCAACACTACCATGTCAGGTGTTTTGACCCCAATTCCACAAGCTCCAAACATCCAAGAAGAGCCACATCGCACATAATCTCAAGTTTCTGGTCCCTGAAACACCTCAGACCCTCTTCAACTCATCCTCGAGTGAATGGAGCAGATTGACAAGGAAACCTCCGAACGCCTCGAGGCCCTGGCCACCACATAGGCTATGTGACGAAAGCATATAGCTGACATCCAAATCGACCAGACGCCATCTCGACTAAATTGAGCCTTGATAAAAATTTCTCTTGCACCCCAAGTCACATTGATCTCTACACCCGACCCAAAATATCCCATGCACTAATCCACCACCCCAACCTCAAGAGATAGGAAAGCTCAACACCCTGGCCAAAATGGTGGATGGATGGACCTCAAAGTTTTACCCAGACGACCAACTCGACTTGTAAACTCTACGTCATGCTGGCCGAAACCCAGAACAAATTGTTCATACGCCATCAGTCCAACATATCTATTTAGACTCGACACCAAAATCAAGTGTCAAGTGTATGAGGGAAGGAAATATCCAAGAAACTTCCTCACGTTCTTCACCATCGTCATCGGAAAACAAAGTTCTCGAAAGAGAAGCGAGACACCAGTTTCGGAAAGTTGGTGGCCTCGTGCGTATCATTAGCGGATGAAAACGCCATCGAGCTCCTCTGCAATGCAATCTGGCGCGAAGACGAGTTTGTCAAAAGAAACTTGAAGATGCCTAAGACGAGCTCCCTAGAGGATGTCATGCACCGAGTCCTCTTACTAGCCGAAGTAAAAAAAAAAAAGATAAACTAGTGCAAAGCGTTAAGCCATGATCATAGACAAGACATTATATATGAGTACCCCAACACCTGCTGTAGAGACATATCACGAGCCTCGAAACAACATAAACAAGGAATACAAAAAAGACAAAGCGTTTTCCTAGTCGCAAAAGCCACCAAAGAAGCAGTCCCATCACTGGAAATTGCGGCCCATCAGGCCTAGCGATGGAACAAGTGGCATCGTCCGGGAAGCCAAACCAAAGATTCTGTTTTCTGTGAATTCTATTAATGCCCCACGCATCCCACTACAAGGTTCTGTAACATGAAGGTGTTTGTGCTTGAGAAATTCCAGTAAATAGTGGTAACCCAGCTCTGAAGAAGCCACAACGGTAGGTATTGCCGAGGCGGCTCTGTCCAGAGATTCCCATGATACTGCCGCGGTCACAACTTTACCCGAAATTCAAAGCACGCAGAAGGTCAGGCGTGGAAAAGATCATTTTGCATTCCCGGGACCGCCCAAAAGGTCACGAAGAGTGAATTTCGACGTGCTACCCCCAGCCGTGGGACGAGTCGAGATGATCATGGTAGGATTGATGACATGCAATTATTCCATTCAATCCATCAAAAACAAAAAACAAAAGGTGGGGTCGTAGAAGAAGCCGCTCCAAAGCATTGTCTCATGACCGTGAATCGAGTCGGAGCCGATCACTCTAGTGATAATGGAGACATATTCTTCACCGAAGAAGATGTTTTCTCGACTAACCACACAATGACCCTCTTGCAATCGAAATGCGCATAGCCAACTTTGTCGCATCCTAATCGACACTGGTAACTCGGTCAATCTAGTATTCAAAGAGGCCCTGGATAAGATGAACCTCAAAGACTTCAAGGTCAAACCGGCACGACACCCCCTTACCACATTCGATGAAATGACATTGAACACGATTCAGATGATAAAGATCTCTATACATTTGGTCGGGATGTTAAGATAGGTATGATTCCACGTCTTTGACGCTCCGACCATTTATAATGTGATCCTCGAAATTCCATGAATCCACATGACGAAAGTTGTCCACCTACATATCAGTGCGTCAAGTTCTCTACTAATGACATCATCTATACCTTAAAGGAAGCCAGAAGATGTTCTCGATCTTGTTTTCTAATTGACTGCAAGTTGTGCACTGCATCGGAGCAAACATACGCGATCTGAACCCCAAAGACACTGATAGAGCTGATGGTTTCACTCTCAAAGGAAGTGATCGAACAGATCAACCTCGATCCCGCTTACCCAGAAAGATGTATCTTGACAAAGATAGGATTAAAGCTGTTTTTAGTCTTAGCTACACTAGATAATTGCTTATTGTAAAAATAAAAAAATAAAATATATCCAATTATTCTAAATAAGTGTGTTCGATTCACTAACAAAAAATAAATAAAACAAATGTGTTCATTTTTTATCAAACAATTCGTTTTCAACAAAATAAATTAGATAATTGTGTAAAATTAATCAAATAAGGGTTCACAGCAATTCATTTTCAACAATATAAATTAGATAATTCTTTGAAACTAATTATATATTGGGTTCACACTCACTAATATTCAAAATTTACCACAGTAGTTAATAACAATAAAATAAATAAAATATCAAAGCGAGTAATTCAAATAATCTTTGATTATAATTTCAACCATTATCATTATCGTCTATCTTTAAAGTCGTTGTAGATTTTTTTATTTTTTCTTAATTTGTAATACAACAAACTATAGACATGTTGGATTGTTTGAGACCTGATAGAAAGGAATAAATAGTAAGGAAAATGATAATTTATTTGCTGAAAACGAGTTGTCAGTCAATAATAAACGATTTGTATGTAGACGGCTTCTATTTTTACTTTTTTTTAAAAAAATTGTTTAGGTTTTGTAGTGTAAACGAGTTGTCATAGTGGACTATATCTTTGTAATTAAATTTATACAAAACAAAAATATTTTATACAAAACACAAAAACACTCTTGCCTTGGATCTGCCCCTAGGTGTCGAGCTAAACAAAAAGATTAGAGCTGAACTCGTCAAGTTCCTGGAAATATTTTTATGTTCATCTGGAACATCGAGGATATGTCAGGCATCAATCCGAAGGTCTTATGTCAAAAAATCAACGTGGATCCCATTTTTCGTCTAATCAAGCAGTAACGCCGCAAGTTAAGAACGGAATGAGGACAGGCAGTACACTACAAATTTGACCATCTCTTTCAAGCGAGATCAATCGCCAAAGTCAGGTACCTGGGCTGGCTAGCAAACCCCAAAGACAAGTACCTTCCATTCTATCAGCTACTCCGCGGCAATAAGAACTTCATCTGCAAGGAGCCTTCACTCAACTTAAGGCCTACCTCTCAACACCACAAGTCTTGGCCATGCCGAAAGAAGGCTAGACGCTCTACTTATATATTGCTAAATTTGGCTCGGTAGCTAGCAGTGTACTGATGTGTATGCATTTATCTCATTTTAAACATCTCATTTAGTATAGTTTGCCTACATATCATAGCACTTTAGTCCATTTTAGAGTCCAAACACCTTTTATTTCTATCTTTTACTTGCATTGCATACATATTGCATTGGAAGTGATTATAGGTACTTTGGGAGCACAATTTAGAGATATTATGGACGTGGTGAAGACATTGGGATGAAACGACAAGCTTAGATGAAAACATTGAGAATGTGTGAAAGCTGATTAGGCAGGAAAGAAAAGACACTCGATCACCACTTGATCAAGTGTTTTGACCGCCCCCAGATTTTTTGACTTTTTCTCCTGCGTTGACTTTTCAGGTTTTTAATGAAAACGGTATAAATACCCTCTTAAGTCATTAGGAAACCTTATCCACCTTTCTATTCCTCTTTTGGAAAAGATTAAGAGAGTTTTTCTCTCTTTTATCTTGTAATATCCAAGATCTTGAATGCTAGATCCTTTGTGATCCTTTATTTATTTGAATTTCTGTCTTTAATCAATATTGTTCACCTCCTTCTTATCTTTCTTATGATGTTAACCATTTTATTTTCTGGGTTTATTACTTTTATAGTGAAGATTGACCACATCCACTAGAGGTCTTGAGGAAATGAGCTAGATTAGTGTAGATTTAGGGGTTTACAAGCTTGCTTAAGTTTTTTATGCTTAGATCTCTTCATTTTAGGTGTTCTTAATGTATTTTTCTCTTTGATCCACTGAAATATGAGTTTAGGTATTTTTCACTCACAATGTGTTTGTGAAAATGCTTGATTGAACCTAAACTTGAGATAATCACTCCTAGCTCAAGATATTGAATGTCTAGGGTGTTATTAGATTTTTCTAGGTTATATCTTAATACCTTTTGGTAAATGAATCGTTGATGAGAGTCTAGTCTGATTGTAGTATATGTTGAGTCACATTGCATGAAAATGAATGTGATTGATCTGATTCCTGATCTAGAGGTAGGTCGTCTATATAGGTTTTTAAAAAAGTTCTAGATCCCCTAGCAAAGCTTTGATCATTGATATCACTCCTCAAGAACCCATCTCTTTAATAGTTTATTGCTCTAAGTCTTGCTCTGTTTTTGTTACAATTGCGGTGTTTTTCTAATGCTTTGTTTTGACTATGTTTTCTTTATATATTCTTTCCAAAATTTAATTGTGTTGACTGATAGAAATTGGTTAATTTAGCTTAGATTAGATAAGTGGAATATATTATGATTGCTAGTTGGTTGCTCAAATGGATTGACACCTTGTTGTAGTGTGACGATTGAAATTAGAGTAGGTTATTTGATGGTAAAATGTTGTTATCAAATTGGTGTTTTTACCAAATGGGTTATAGCTAACTACAATTAGGAATTTCAGCTTCATGAGACCAAGTTCTTTTGTGTTTTTAGATTGCATCGGGTGCTAACAAAAAAATTCAGCGTTTCTGTTAATTTTCTGGTACGCTCAAGCAGAACACTAAAGTAGCACTTGATTGAGTGTCTTGTTTTCAGCCCGTTTTCACGACCATCTCACTCGATCAACTTCTGGTCGAGTGCACTCTTAAGAGCTCTAATCCTGATTTTTTGCAGACTAGATCTAAGGGAACCTAGAACCTTATCCGCTACTTAGACAACATTAATCAGTTACCACATGAATAATTAAGAGCACAACGGGTTAGGTTACAACGTGATCATCAGGATTCAGTTGAAATGGAAAATCAGGACACACGAAACCCAGTTGCACAACATGATTACGTCCAAGCACCAGTGTAAGGGCCTCATGCTAGGAGGTCAAGACATTTTCACACTTAACGTCATGGCATCATACCACCTCCCGTTGCAAACAACAATTTTGAGATTAAAAGTGGTATGATCTTGATGTGATCATGACCACCTCAGAAGAAGAAGAATTGGAGCTAGTTGGAAGGATCACCAGTGCTAGAGCTAGAGAGTTGGCTAAGGAAGCTCATGCTTTCATCAGCTTAGAAAAAATCAATCAAGAGGAGGCTGAAGTAGACATCAAACAAGAGGAACCAAGTAACAATCACTAAGTAGGTAAGTCCTTCTATTGTACTCTTTTCCTTAGGGGAGGTTTTTGAAGGTAGGAGGTCCGAACCAAGGTTTTTAATGAGGTGGAATATTCATTTACAATAAGCTACTTTAGCATGTTACTTTGGAAATAAAGAAACGCTTTGTTTTTTTTTTTGGTTTTCTTTAAGCAACTTGCTGCTTTGTTTTAAACGCTATATTTTTTTCTCTAGGGTATTTGTAAATCCATAGTTTCTTTTATATAAAAATTTGGCGAGACCGAGTGTGTCAGGCAACCAAAATAAACGTAAAACTATGGTTTTCTTTGAGGGAATTCATAACTCTTATTTGGTTCTTCAAGATTGAATCAGATCCTCTTACAATCTCGTCCAGACTTCAAGAGTACTTTTAACCATCAGAAACGTACCTCATCATTTTTTTGAGTCGATCACGATCCATCTCTACCTCGTTTATCCATTCTCATATTATCTACACTTCACCAAACATCCACATCCTAGTCATAACAATCGCACAAGCCATCCATTCACCATCATCATCCTCCGCGAGTCACATACATTACCATCCAGCCATTATTAGTGCGATCACTTGTTGCCTTTGCTTCGGATAGAGTCCTAGGATCTTATCATTTGGTATCAGCGCCGACTCTGAACCAAAGGTTAAGTGAAACCCCAACTCTAAAATTCTCTTACATTCTGTTTTTGTCTAAAACCCTAGAATTGCATATTAGGGTTGTGCTCTTGGGCGTTTCTGTTGGTTGTTCTGATTTTAAAGGAGGATTTAATTTTTAGTTATTAGATAAACATTCATACTTATCCATTCGGGGTGTTGGCCTAATCATGCCTAAAAATCTGGTTTTGATTAATCTATAAAGACAACTTTACTCCAAAGATTTTTGGTATCTTTTAGGTACCATGGAACTTTCAGCCGAAGCTATAAAAGTGGTGATCTGACTCATGGCTCAGCAAATCAATGATGAGAATCAGTCACTCGCCACTAATCTCTCACAACAACTCCAAGAAAAAGTTGACACATTGCAAAATCAGATGGACCAAAAGATGAGAATACTTGTTATCGAAAATCACTCAACTGATAAAGAAGATTCTTATGTACCCACGCCATCATAATCCATGTGTTTAGCTAAGGATAAGGGTATTGAAGGTCCTTATGCCCTTCTGCCAAAAGAAATTCTAAGCTTCAGCCCACTTCAAAGGTTTAGAATAGCACCCACATTGGTGGGAGAGAAACTATTTTTAACCGACATCGATCCCCTTCTGTTTTTAACCAAGATGAACCAATATTTCAGGGACCTAGAGCTCCTCGTCAACGCTCTAAAGAGACCATGCTTGCTGAACATTGTGTTCATCTACATCAATACTCGGATGAAGATGAAGACCTTGGTGCCTCTGATCACAGTAGGGGTACCACTAGAAGAGAAAGGAGCAGAGAGTATGATACAGCCCGTCAACAACTCAATCATCTGAAGATTAAGTTTCCTCATTTCATGGAGCAAGCAATCCAGAAGCTTATCTTGATTGGGAAAGGAAGATGGAGTCAAACTTTTTGGTTCAAGGGACTTACGAACTCAACAAGGTGAAGATTGCAGGTTTGGAGTTCAATGATTATGCTTTTCTATGGTGGGAACAACTAGGACTCACTAGACACCATCTCCAATAGCTTCCCATCACGACGTGGAATCAGCTTGTCGCACAAATGAGGAGAATGTTTGTGCCAGGTCATTTTCAGCTTGAGATCCTCAATAAGCTTAGACGCCATATACAAGGAACTAAGACTGTTATAGATTACTATCAAGAGCTGGAAACTCTTCTCATACGCGCAGATTTGAGAAAGAGATGAGATGGTTATGTCTCGGTTTCTTGGAGGCCTTAACCAAGAAATCCAAGACAAAGTAGAGCTTCATAATTATGAAGATATACAAGAGATGGTGCACAAATCCGAACTGATTGAATCTCAGATTAAGAAGCGTTATATCAAACCAAGCTTCACACCAAGTATGGAAAGCCAAAGGAGTTCAGAAAACCGGCGTGTGCACAAAGACCAACCTCTATAACCGTTAAAGAATAAGTGAAGTCCGAGTTTAAATCAAGGAGTGGTAATTCTCTTAGTAACACATATTGTTTTAGATGTCAGGAAATGGGACATTACTCACGTGATTATCCTAATAAGAATGTGTTCTTGTTACGGGAGGATGGCAAAATCATTCCTCAAGAAGAAGCTGAGTTTGGATCAGATCAGGAATAAGAGGAAGACACCGCAATAGGAGGAGAGATGTTGGTTGCCAACCGTACATTGAGTGTACAAAATTAACCATACGAGACATGTCAGCGCAAGAACCTCTTTCACACTCGTTACCTTATACAAGATAAGGTTTGTAGTCTTATCATCGACGGTGGTATTTGTACAAATGCAGCAAGTGAGTTCATGGTTAAGAAATTACAACTCAAGACCAAGCCATATCCTAGACCGTGCAAGGTACAGTGGCTGAATGAGAGTGGAGCTCTAACCGTATCTCAACAGGTTAAGGTTTCATTATCAATAGGTAAGTATGAAGATGAGGTGTTATGTGATGTGCTTCCAATGGGATCAAGTCATGTGTTATTGGGTAGAACTTGGCAATTAAATCGCAAAGTTACTCATGATGGCTACACCAACAAGCATTCATTTGAGTTCAAAGGGCGCAAGATTACCCTCCTTCCATTAACTCCTAGAGAGATCTATCAAGATCAGCTCCATAATTCGCTCAAAACGACAAGGTGAAGGAGAAAAAAGTAGCAAACAACCTCTACGTAAACCGTAGTGAAGTGTCTAAGATCTTACATTCTGATATGGTTATCTTGATGTTTGTCTACAAGGAATCTCTTGTGACTACTAACGCTTCACAGGAGCTTCCTAGTGGTACGTCTAAGATTTTGCAGGACTATAGGGACATATTTTTAGAAGATATTTTGTAGGGCTTACCACCTATATGCGGAATAGAGCATCAAATCGATTTTGTACCGGGTTCCGCATTACCTAACAAACCCGCCTATCGAACTAATCCGGTGGAAAACAAAGGAGCTACAGAAACGAGTGGAAGAGCTAATGAGTAAGGGTCATATCCTTGAGAGTATGAGCCCATGTGTTGTTCTCGTTTTGTTAGTTCCGAAGAAAGATAGATCTTGGAGGATGTGAGTAGATTGTCGGGCCATTAACAACATAACTGTCAAGTATAAGCATAAACTTCTGAGATTATATGATATGATGGATGAGTTATGCAGCTCAACCATCTTCTCCAAGATAGATTTGAAGAGTGGTTACCATTAGATCCGAATGAAGGAAGAAGATGAGTGAAAAACCGCTTTCAAAACCAAACAAGGACTATATGAGTGGTTAGTCATGTCCTTCGCTCTCACCAACGGACCTAGCGCGTTCATGAGGTTGATGAATCACGTGTTAAGGCCGTTCATTGAAGTCTTCATAGTGTTATGCAAAATGTGCTAAGTTTGCTTTTGAGAAGTATTATACGCAGGATGAGTACTTGTTCTTTAGCATTAGATTGTTTATACTTAGCGGCTCTATCCGAGAGTTATTAGTTAGAGAAGTTCATGCAGGTGGGGTCTTGCTGGACACTTCAGAGTAACCAAGACTCTGCTTGATCTTCAAGGACATTTCTATTGGCCTCACATGAAGAAATATGTCGAAAAGGTTTGTTCAAGGTGTGTTGTATGTAAACAAACTAAGAGTAAAGTACAACCTCACAGTTTGTATACTCCTGTACCTATACCTTCTCATCCTTGGACATATATCTTTATGGACTTTGTGATAGGCATACCTCAAACCCGAAATGGTAGAGACTCGATTTTTGTGGTTGTAGACAAGTTTAGCAAGATGGCCCACTTCATAGCTAGCCACAAAACTGATGATGCTGTTTGAGTAGCTAACTTGTTCTTCAAAGTAGTAATGCGACTACACGGAATGCTTCAGGTTATAGTTTCGGATAGTGATACCAAGTTCCTAAGTCACTTTTGGCAAAGTTTATGGGCAAATTTGGGAACAAAGCTGTCATTTTAAACTACTTATGATCCGCAAACAGATGGACAAACCAAAGTAGTGAAAAGCAACTTCAAAGTCGTGGGAAGAATGTCTACCACACATTGAGTTCGCTTATAATCACGCTTAACACTCTTCTACCCTATACTCTCCTTTGAAATTGTTTTTGGCTTTAATCCTTATTCCCTGTTAGATTTGATCCCTTTGCCTTTGAAAGAAAGGTATAGTTTGGATGGTAGGAAAAAGGTTGAACAGGTACTAAAGATGCATGAGAAAGCCAAGGAGAACATAGAGAAGAAGACTAGGCAATACATTAAGCATGCAAACAGAGGGTGTAAGGAGCTGAGACTTGAAGAAAGCGACTTGGTGTGGATTGATCTAAGGAAGGGGATGTTTCCAGCTGAAAGAAAGAACAAGCTTATGTCGCGAGTAGATGGACCATTCAAGATCATCAAAAGGATCAACAACGCCTACTGCGTTGATCTACAAGGGAAGTATAACATCTCTGACGCTTTCAATCTTTCTGACTTGGTTCTTTTGGTGGCAGATTCCGATTTGAGGAAAAATCCTTTTAAAGAGGGAGAGGATGATGTGATCGTGACCAGCTCAGAAGAAGAAAAACCAGAGCTAGTTGGAAGGATCACCAGTGCTAGAGCTAGAGATTTGGCTAAGGAAGCTCATGCTTTCATCAGCTTAGAAGAAATCAATCAAGAGGAGGCTGAAGTAGACAAATTCAATGTGTCTACTCTCAAACAAGAATAACCATGTAACAATCACTTAGTTAAGTGGTTCTTCTATACTCTTTTCCTTAGGGGAGGTTTTGGAAGGTAGGAGGTCCGAACCAAGGTTTCTAATGAGGCAGAATAATTACTTACAATAAGCTACTTCAGTGTTGTTACTTTGGAAATAAGAAAACGCTTTGTTATTTTTTTTGGTTTTCTTTAAACAACTTGTTGTTTTGTTTTAAACGCTCTGTTGTTTTCTCTAGGGTTTTTGTAAAACCCTAGTTTCTTTTCTATAAATAGTTGGCGAGACCTATTGTGTCAGGTAGCCAAGTATTAACGTAAAACTATTGTTTTCTTTGAGAGAATTCATAACTCGTATTTGGTTCTTCAAGATTGAATCAAATCCTCTTACAATCTTGTCCAGACTTCAAGAGTACTTTCAACCATCAGAAACGTCCCTCATCACTTTTTTGAGTCGATCACGATCCATCTCTAACTCTTTCATTCATTCTCATATCATCTACACCTAACCAAACAGCCGCATCCTAGTATAACAATCGCATAAGCCATCTATTCACCATCATCATCATCCACAAGTCACATACATTACCATCCAGCCATTATTAGTCCAATCACTTGCTGCCTTTGCTTCGGATAGAGTCCTAGGATCTTATCACGTGGTATCAGCGCCGACTCTGAACCAAAGTTTATGCGAAACCCTAACTCTAAAATTCTCTTACGTTCTGCTTTAGTCTAAAACCCTAGAATTGCATATTAGGGATGTGCTCTTGGGCGTTTCTGTTGGTTTTTCTGATTTTAAAGAAGGATTTAATTTTAGTTATTAGATAATCATTCATACTTATCCATTCGGGGTGTTGGCCTTATCATGCCTAAAAATTTGGTTTTGATTAATCTATAAAGACAACTTTACTCGAGAGATTTTGGGTATCTTTTAGGTACCATGGAACTTTCAGCCGAAGCTATAAAAGTGGTGATCTGACTCATGGCTCAGCAAATCAATGATGCGAATTAGTCACTCGCCACTAATCTCTCACAACAGCTCCAAGAAAAAGTTGACACATTGCAAAATCAGATGGAGCAAAAGATGAGAATACTTGTTAACAAAAATCAGACAACTGATAGTGAAGATTCTTATGTACCCACGCCATCATAATCTATGTGTGTGGCTAAGGATAAGGGCATTGAAGGTCCTTATGCCCTTCTGCCAAAAGAAAGTCTAAGCATCAGCCCACTTTAAAGGTTGAGAATAGCACCCACATTGGTGGGAGAGAAACTATTTTTAACCGACATCGATCCCCTTCTAGTTTTAACCAAGATGAACCAAGATTTCAGGGACCTAGAGCTCCTTGTCAACGCTCTAAAGAGACCATGCTTTCTGGACATTGTGTTCATCTACATCAATACTTGGATGAAGATGAAGACCTTGGTGCCTCTGATCACAGTAGGGGTACCACTAGAAGAGAAAGGAGCACAGAGTATAATACAGCCCGTCAACAGCTCAATCATCTGAAGATTAAGTTTCCTCATTTCATGGAACCAACAATCCAAAAGCTTATCTTGATTGGGAAAGGAAGATGGAGTCAAAAATTTTGGTTCAAGGGACTTACGAACTCAACAAGGTGAAGATTGCAGTTTTGGAGTTCAATGATTATGCTTTTCTATGGTGGGAACAACTAGGACTCACTAGAAACCATCTCCGAGAGCTTCCCATCATGACGTGGAATCAGCTTGTCGCACAAATGAGGAGAATGTTTGTACCAGGTCATTATCAGCTTGAGATCCTCAATAAGCTTAGATGACATATACAGGGAACTAAGACTGTCAGAGATTACTATCAAGAGCTGGAAACTCTTCTCATACGCGCAGATTTGGGAAAGAGATGAGATGGTTATGTCTCGGTTTCTTGGAGGCCTTAACCAAGAAATCCAAGACAAAGTAGAGCTTCACAATTATGAAGATATACAAGAGATATTGCACAAATCTGAACTGATTGAATCTCAGATTAAGAAGCATTATATCAAACCAAGCTTCACACCAAGTATTGTAAAGCCAAAGGACTTCTGAAAACCGGCGTGTGCACAAAGACCAACTTCTATAACTGTTAAAGAATAAGTGAAGTCCGAGTATAAATCAAGGAGTGGTAGTTCTCTTAGTAACACACGTTGTTTTAGATGTCAGGGAATGGGACATTACTCACGTGTTATCCTATTAAGAATGTGTTCTTGTTACGGGAGGATGGCAAAATCATTCCTCAAGAAGAAGCTGAGTTTGGATCAGATCAAGAAGAAAAGGAAGACGCCGCAACAATAGGAGAGATCTTGGTTGCCAAGCGTACATTGAGTGTACAAAATTAACCATACGAGACATGTCAGTGCGAGAACCTCTTTCACACTCGTTGCCTCATACAAGATAAGGTTTGTAGTCTTATCATAGACGGTGGTAGTTGTACAAATGCAGCAATCGATGGGCAACATGGCAATTTCGAACCAGACCTCCCTGTTACCTACATATGGGCGGGTCACCTGTTTCGCCAGAACACAAGCCGTGTTCTTCTTAGTTGTATTTCCCTCTAAGAAATGCATAATGTTTTAACGTAGGTCCATGAAAGGACATACACAAAAAACTCTGGCAGATGATCCCTAGCTCAAAAGGTCAAGACCCTGAGATATTATTGGCCAACACTCCAAATAAGTGCGTAAAATGTCAATGATAAATCCCCATCATTTGTGTTAAGATCAAGGACTTTACAAGCGGAGCCATTCTACATCCATTTATGCGTTGGGTATAGACATTGTCACACCTTTCCCTCCATCTAAGCAAATACATATTATGCTCTTCATGAACAACTACTCTACCAAGTGGGTGGACGTTGAGTCTTACGCAAATATCAAGGACAAAGTTTGTGTGTGAAATCATTATATGTCGTCATGACCTCCTTTACGAGATCGTCACGGATAAAGGCAACCAATTCATCTCGGGAACATTTAAAATCTTTAACGCGCGATAGAGAATCCACCTGAATATGGTGAAGTACTATAATGCCAATGTTAAGGGACACAACTTCGCTCGTCATGAGAAAGATCTTCAAAAACAATGTTGAGCTGAATACAAAAAATATCGGCGCAAACTAAGAAAGGCTATACATTATCTGCAAAGTCGTTTATCCCAGTGTATTCGAATTAGCCACCATTGAATGAGAGATGATTCATGAAGATGGAATTCTAGCCATATATATTCACTATTAGGTTTGCACAACTATATATCCCATTAGAAATTCAATTTCCTTATCTAAACATTTTTAAAGCCAAGGCCCACCTCTCATAATTTAAGTTTGTCTCGCATATTTCTTTGACAAAAAAAAGATTTGCTAAGTCCCTTAACTCTCAAAGCTGAGGTCCACTTCGCATAATCCAAGTGGCTAAGTCCCTCAACTATCAATTGAGGTATGCCTTATACAAGCCGAACCCGTTTCGCATACTTTAAAATTCTTTTCGCTAAGACAAAGTATAATTATTTCATCAAACTTAGTTTTTCAAAACATTATTAAAGTCGCAACAACCAAAAGCACTAAAAGAAGAAAGAAAAACAGCCAAAATGACAGAGTGGCAAGGGTCAAATTATTTCACGACCCGCTACTCAACGCCTTCATTATCTACATTTCTAGTACTACCCTCATTCGAGAATTTAGAAGTTGAATAGGCACACCTTAAAGAGTAACAAGATGAGTATATGGGAGCCGTACCATTTGTCCTTCTTCATCAACCCCTTTGGGAAGACTTAAAAGTTCATGCCATATGGAAGCAGTAATAAGGAGGGTGTCAACCTTCGTCTCCCACTCTTCCTTATGCTTAGTAACATTCGTCAAAAACCAATCATGTATAACCACCTTGGCACGCTGCATCTAACCTATTAAACGCACCGACAACTTGCCCCTACATTGTGAGCAGCTCTTGCGCCATGGTGAGTTCCTTGATCTTCTGCCCAAAGCGCTCTTTCAGCACATGTTCCAGCTAAGCACGGCCGCAGTTCCTCTCCTCGTGTATGTCCTCATGATTTATTTGAAAATTGTTACAACTCTTTACGAATCTGCTCGTCTAGCATGCTGCTCTAACCCACCTCCTTATCATACTGCACAAGCACCTAGCCACGACTGCGCTATATAGCCTGAATCTTCTCCTCCAACGAAGACACTAGCTGCATCGTCGCTATCAGGTCGGTGTCTTGTTTCCTTAACCTCTCTTGGTCAAGGGCCAACTGCGTCTCAATAACCTACGCGCTCTTCTTTATATCGGTAAAGTTGGTCGTCATCTCAAAGAGACGTGTCTCGGTCGCCAGCACATGCTTATACATCGTTGCAGTCCTGTTTATCCACCTATCGAACATATAAAATTATGTAGCATAACCTTACCCGAAAGTATTGTGCCGCAAACTGCTCGTACTCGTCCTAAGCCAGCATTGCGACGTCGACGACAATGCGGTCAGTGAAAGAATTCAAGGTCAGCGAATACTCTTTTTAGCATACTCACTCCCTCTTTTCTTCTTGCCGTTCTCATTGAATTTCATTTTCTACACCGTGTCCCCCTCGACTCGAATGACCTCTACGTCGACATCAGCTTGGACATCATCAGCCATCAACTCCTCACCCAAAACAACCAAGGACGATTGATTCACGTTCTGCTCCCTGTCTTGGACAAGGATCAGAACAACATGAACCAAATCCTCACCCATTATCTCAAGCATCAATGGGGTATGCGCGACACCGACCTCATCATCTCGAGCAGATCTGTAACACTCGTCTTTCAACATTTCAGGCAGCGTGTTATTCAGTGCAAAATAAATATTTTGTTAGTTCAATTTAAAAAATGTCCCAACCATTACATAAATTTATTATATAAAAATGTTTCAAATAAAGAAAAATAGCTTAAAATGTCATTTTGAAGGAATAAAATAAAACCAGAAACAAATAACTTCAAATAAATTGAGAGACTCGAACCAACTAGTGCTGAGAGATCTGATATGCAGAGTGAGACCTACTCGAACCAACTAGTCATGAACCTCGATTGATCTGGAAAAGGAAAAAAATAGGGGTGAGTATAAATACTCAGTGAGGAAATCACTTATGCTCATTGAGGCTTAAAGCTTTAGCTTAATTACAGCAAATATATCCTAACCACATCAAGCTAACTTATACAACATGTGTTTTTCAAAGAGTTGTACCAAACATATCAGTCCGCCGTAACACAAATCGGCTAAACCATCCTTTAGACGGCATCAGAGCTCTTGGTTGGGAGACCACGGTCCACAACTCGATCCTCCCTAGCTCGTTGCGGTTTTTGAGTTGAACTATTCCGTTGGCCCACTTCAAACACCATCTGTCTCTTTCCCGCAGGAATTCTGGTCTGTGGCCATATATCAATTTTGCACTGAAATCAGATTCGACATCTTAGCTTAACTGATTGTATCTTCCTAAATATAACTTTGATCGATAAGCGGTTTGCGGTTTCAGCTACGAACTCTTGAGAGAAAGGTTTTTTAACCCCTACAAAAATCATGATCATAGAATCAGTGACAAAGCGTTAGAGTCCCCGAAAAGACGGTGATTCAGACTGGTTTTCGTACCATTTAGAGGTTGCATTAGGTTGTTCAATCAACTTCGGCGATTTAGATACTTGCTCTGAGGTTCAAGTTTGCAAATAGAAGAAGAGGGAAAAGCTATTTCGGTGCCAAATAAAGGGTTTAAATAGGAGAACACACAAGGTTCTAATGCTAGCTTGAGATTGCTCAAACCTTCATCTTTTCTTCTCAACACTAATTCTCGTTTGATCAGTTTCATAAATTATTTTATTGGGCTTTATGGACCATGAAAAATGATAACAAAAATTTCAGAGTTGGGTCTAACAGGATCATTTGACGCTAGAGCAGTCTGACCCGACTCAGCATCCTCATGCAGAACCGTAGTCTCATGTTGGACAACAAACCTCTACATAGTTATGCGTAGCTTGGCCATCTTCTGTTCATCGCCTACAATGAGCATGTTGAGTACTATTAAAAAATGAAGTACGACAAACCTAGGTTGTCATAAAGTTATGAATTGCACGACATCGACCTAAAGCCTTAATTTGCACGAAGTCACGATCCAAATTCTCCAAATTCTCCGGTTTGATAGCGATGATGCGATACTACAAACAGAAAAACAGCATAAACAAAATCATTAAGAAACAAACATGGCAAAGTGACACTGCCATCGTCAAGATCGACAACACCATAGCTAGGGCGCCAATTCTTAAGAATATAAGGACGCTCCAAGTTATACAAAGACTATAGGGTTAGCTTCACAAAGAAATAGTGTTCTTTGTACTTATGAAGCTTAGAGGAAAAGTTGGGAACCAAGCTGCAATTCGACAACATGCTCACCGTGTATGTCCCATCCATATCCTTATGAATGTTCATCTTTGTTATAAAGTCAAAGAAATGGCAACCAACATCCACACTCGCTTCAACACCAAGGATCAGTGCGGCAAACTGTGTTATGAATAACAGAAAAAAAATAACTAGGAAATCATAAACTCTTTGAAGAACGTTGTTGATACGAGTCTTAAGATGCTTCTCTAAGGTTCATATGAGCGGGTTCTTAACCAAGGGAACCGAGTGTACTTCCTTGGTAAGAAGTCGGGGCGCGGAACGGGGTGGTTTGAGGAGCGATCCACAAAAAGGATGGTTGGCTTCTTGATACACTCAGTTCATTGTAGTGTGTTTAAGTCTTATACAAACGACTAAGCTTGCTAATGACTAGGTTTTTCTCTTTGAGAAGAAGTGTGTTCTTTATTGATATCAAAGATGGTTTGTTACACGGCTGCAAGGGGGCCTTATAAAGGGTTCTATCAGCTAGCCTAAGGCCGACTTACTTAAATAATAAAAAAAGGAAAATATGGGTTGCACCCTATTAACGAACCACGAAACAAATATAATGGCAAATTACAAAAAAAATGGCAAATTTCTAAGTTAGATTTTTGGTGTCATATTAAACGAAAATAAAAGCCCTAAAAAGCCTATGGGCCTTAAAACTCTCTATCCTAAGGTGTTGGAGTCGTTGGGTTTGGCGTTCCTGCAAGAATATTTATAGTACACACAAAACACACCTTGTAGGGCGCCATAAACGGCCAAGTCTTGTCGATTGTTGGTCTTCTTGGTTATCTTCTAGAGGGTCTTGAACGTCTTGGTTCTCACCTTATCGTGTTTCTCGGTCTTGACTTACGTTCTTGATCTTTTCTGTGCTCCTCGAAAATATTCTGATATCGATCTTGGAGCGTTCCGGTCGGCAATTCACATCATTTTACAACTTGTCGGGGACCCCTCGTACTCAGCGATTGCGACAAGTCAAGATCGTCAAGCAACAATCAAACCCCCTCCAACGCATCGTTGTCTGCACGATCAGCCATTGGTCAACTTCCAAAACATCCCATGGAGACCAAACCTCATCTCGAGCGTCTCTAGAACCAGAGGCTGACAGCTCTAACACAGCCGAAAACCAAACCTCCGGTGAATCCACATCAGTGGACTCACGAGTGACATCGTCGCCGTGGGAAAACGATATAGAAGAGGACTCGCACCTCATTTCTCAAACCATATCTAAAAACCCTAGACCCAAATTGTGATTAACTGAAAAAAATCCACGACCAAAGAAATCTCTAAACCAATCGCGAGATCCCCGCGAAGATACAACAAAGAAGAAACAAATAAAAACCAATAAAAAAATTGTAACAAAGAAAAAGAAGAGCATGAGAGAATAATTATACATTTTGAAGTCTCAAAAGTCTGGGTTATGAAGGGGAAAAGAAGAAGAAGAAGATGAAGAAGCGAGAATTCATGGCTAAGTGGAGCAAACTGAAGCAACGTGAACTGAACCGGTACCAGTCACATCACACAACTTCCCACGAGGGACTCATGCACGCATAAAACAATCTCGTGCACGCGCCAACCATCGCCAGCCACATGGACACTTCACATGCCCATTGCAGCACAACAAAACGTCCACAACATATCACGCCCACACCAGTATAATTAAAATCGCAACCAAGGGAGTCATCTAATGCCACGTGGAAAGTTGGGCGAAGTCATAACACCAGTAACTCCATAATGTTTTGTATTCCTCACCTTGTATTAACAACAATTAAAAGGGACTACTGCTGGAAGTGGGCCTCACCTAGAAAAATCAGGCCTATGTGGCCCATCAAGGATCTGATACGACATGGCTCAATATGGAGCTAGAAGCTCACACTGGCAACAATTAGGGAAACCAACCCAAAGGCCACCACGGCATAGAACCACGTACCGACAATCTGATGACGGATACGTGAAGGTCACATCATAGAATAATGACATAGAACCACGTACCCGGCAACCGGACCTCAAAGACATGCTAATAAAATTGGCAGAAGTCCACGTCAGCTAGCCTACAATGCATCTAATATGTTTCAGAACCTACTATGTAGGTCGTGTAACAAGCATTTAATGTTGTATTGGAGTAGCTCAACTACCCATGATTTCCTTGAAATCGTATTTCAAAACAATGAGAAAGCAATGCAGTCTTGGCATCTTGATGGTTATGACTTCTGGGGTTGTAGGGTGAGTCTTCTTCCTCCTTCGTGCCTTACTCGAAGTCAGAATTTTCCTAACTGTTTCCCTCTTATGAATCTAGATTTGGTTCTGGACAATGGACACCTGCAAAAAGACCTCTCTACAATCTTGTTGATGCTCTTACCAGACACACAACTCAGGTATAAAACGTCTATAAAACAGAACAAAAAGGTCAGAAACTTTGATTTGTTTCTTCAACTTAGAACAAATCTTTTGGATAAATGCAGGTGTACCCAGAATCATGGACAGCAATCTTAGTCTCTTTGGACAATCAAGGAATGTGGAATATGAGATCAGCAATTTGGGAAAGACAATATTTGGGACAACAGTTTTATCTTAAAGTATGGAATACAGTACAAAAGTCTTGCCAATGAGTACAATCCTCCTGACAATGTTCTTCTCTGTGGCAAAGCTGTTGGACGACACTTTTAGAGAGATTCTCTCCTCAAAACAGTTCTTTTAGTTGATATATTTGTTTTTAAAGCTTTCGATTCAATTTGGTTGAGGTTTTGGTTTGTTCTTCCTGGTCATGAGAATATGGCTGGTGTGAGATTATACATTTGGACCTTTAATATAATATCATGTACAATTCTATCTAAAAGTGTTCTTGCAAATCAAAATGTCTTTGTGTTATCCTATTGATGATGATGCATCAGTGAGTAGATGGGCTTATATTTGGGCTAAATTACTTCATTCTATATTGAAAATGGGCCTACTTAAGCCCAATTTGAGAGAATCAATTTTGGAAGAAATTATGGAGCTTTTTGAAAGTTTGTCCAAATCTACGGATTTGCCCGAAATCAATAAGACGAGAGAGAATAAGGGGATTCAGTTTCTTCCAAGCTTCAACAACGATCAGAAATC
>JAKUCM010008834.1:0-11820 GCA_023374145.1 Lepidium sativum | reverse complement strand
TAAGACCTATGGTACCACTCTAAGTTGGCTTAGCGCACTTTCTCATGTGAAAATGACATTATATTGCTTTAACCTAGGTAAAAGATATCACATGTGAAGGAGGATCATATGAACATGGCTAGACGTTAGGATCAAACTCGACTTCATAACTCAACCAAAATAGTTCATGACGGGTTCACCTTTAGACATAGCGTCTAGATTAAGGTAAAATCATATGTTAAGACCTATTATACCACTCTAAGTTGGCTTAGCACACTTTCTCATGTGAAAAATGACATTACGTTGCTTTGAATCTAGCTAAAAAAGATCACATGTTTAGAAGGATCATATGAACATGGCTATACTTTAGGATAAAACTCGACTTCATAACTCAAACCAAAATAGTTCATGACGGGTTCACCAGTAGACATAGCGTCTAGATTAAGGTAAAATTGTTATGTTAAGACCTATGGTACCACTCTAAGTTGGCTTAGCACACTTTCTCATGTGAAAAATGACATTACGTTGCTTTGAATCTAGCTAAAAGAGATCACACGTGTACAAGGATCATATGAACATGCCTAGACGCTAGGATAAAACTCGACTTCATAACTCAACAAAAATAGTTCATGACGGGGTTCACCATTAGACATAGTGTCTAGAATAAGGTAAAATGTTTATGTTAAGACCTACAATACCACTCTAAGTGGGCTTAGCACACTTTCTCATGTCAAAATGACATTAAGTTGCTTGAATTAACTAAATGAGATCACATGTTTAGAAGGATCATATGAACATGGCTATACGTTAGGATAAAACTCGACTTCATAACTCAACCAAAATACGTCATGACGGGTTCACCAGTAGACATAGCGTCTAGATTAAGGTAAAATTGTTATGTTAAGACCTATGATACCACTCTAAGTAGGCTTAGCGCAGTTTCTCATGTCAAAATGACATTAAGTTGCTTGAACCTAGCTAAATGAGATCACATGTTTCAAAGGATCATATGAACATGGCTATACGTTAGGATAAAACTCGACTTCATAACTCAACCAAAATACGTCATGACGGGTTCACCAGTAGACATAGCGTCTAGATTAAGGTAAAATTGTTATGTTAAGACCTATGATACCACTCTAAGTTGGCTTAGCACAGTTTCTCATGTCAAAATGACATTAAGTTGCTTGAACCTAGCTAAATGAGATCACATGTTTAGAAGGATCATATGAACATGGCTATACGTTAGCATAAAACTCGACTTCATAACTAAACCAAAATAGTTCATGACGGGTTCACCAGTAGACATAGCGTCTAGATTAAGGTAAAATTGTTAAGTTAAGACCTATGATACCACTCTAAGTTGGCTTAGCACAGTTTCTCATGTCAAAATGACATTAAGTTGCTTGAACCTAGCTAAATGAGATCACATGTTTAGAAGGATCATATGAACATGGCTATACGTTAGGAAAAAACTCGACTTCATAACTCAACCAAAATACTTCATGATGGGTTCACCAGTAGACATAGCGTCTAGATTAAGGTAAAATGGTTATGTTATGACCTACGATACCACTCTAAGTGGGCTTAGCACACTTTCTCATGTCAAAATGACATTAAGTTGCTTGAACCTAGCTAAATGAGATCACATGTTTAGAAGGATCATATGAACATGGCTATACGTTAGGATAAAACTCGACTTCATAACTCAACCAAAATACGTCATGACGGGTTCACCAGTAGACATAGCGTCTAGATTAAGGTAAAATTGTTATGTTAAGACCTATGATACCACTCTAAGTAGGCTTAGCGCAGTTTCTCATGTCAAAATGACATTAAGTTGCTTGAACCTAGCTAAATGAGATCACATGTTTCAAAGGATCATATGAACATGGCTATACGTTAGGATAAAACTCGACTTCATAACTCAACCAAAATACGTCATGACGGGTTCACCAGTAGACATAGCGTCTAGATTAAGGTAAAATTGTTATGTTAAGACCTATGATACCACTCTAAGTTGGCTTAGCACAGTTTCTCATGTCAAAATGACATTAAGTTGCTTGAACCTAGCTAAATGAGATCACATGTTTAGAAGGATCATATGAACATGGCTATACGTTAGGATAAAACTCGACTTCATAACTAAACCAAAATAGTTCATGACGGGTTCACCAGTAGACATAGCGTCTAGATTAAGGTAAAATTGTTATGTTAAGACCTATGATACCACTCTAAGTTGGCTTAGCACTCTTTCTCATGTCAAAATGACATTAAGTTGCTTGAACCTAGCTAAATGAGATCACATGTTTAGAAGGATCATATGAACATGGCTATACGTTAGGAAAAAACTCGACTTCATAACTCAACCAAAATACTTCATGATGGGTTCACCAGTAGACATAGCGTCTAGATTAAGGTAAAATGGTTATGTTATGACCTACGATACCACTCTAAGTGGGCTTAGCACACTTTCTCATGTCAAAATGACATTAAGTTGCTTGAACCTAGCTAAATGAGATCACATGTTTAGAAGGATCATATGAACATGGCTATACGTTAGGATAAAACTCGACTTCATAACTCAACCAAAATACGTCATGACGGGTTCACCAGTAGACATAGCGTCTAGATTAAGGTAAAATTGTTATGTTAAGACCTATGATACCACTCTAAGTAGGCTTAGCGCAGTTTCTCATGTCAAAATGACATTAAGTTGCTTGAACCTAGCTAAATGAGATCACATGTTTCAAAGGATCATATGAACATGGCTATACGTTAGGATAAAACTCGACTTCATAACTCAACCAAAATACGTCATGACGGGTTCACCAGTAGACATAGCGTCTAGATTAAGGTAAAATTGTTATGTTAAGACCTATGATACCACTCTAAGTTGGCTTAGCACAGTTTCTCATGTCAAAATGACATTAAGTTGCTTGAACCTAGCTAAATGAGATCACATGTTTAGAAGGATCATATGAACATGGCTATACGTTAGGATAAAACTCGACTTCATAACTAAACCAAAATAGTTCATGACGGGTTCACCAGTAGACATAGCGTATAGATTAAGGTAAAATTGTTATGTTAAGACCTATGATACCACTCTAATTTGGCTTAGCACAGTTTCTCATGTCAAAATGACATTAAGTTGCTTGAACCTAGCTAAATGAGATCACATGTTTAGAAGGATCATATGAACATGGCTATACGTTAGGAAAAAACTCGACTTCATAACTCAACCAAAATACTTCATGATGGGTTCACCAGTAGACATAGCGTCTAGATTAAGGTAAAATGGTTATGTTTAGACCTATGGTACCACTCGAAGTTGGCTTAGCACTCTTTCTCATGTCAAAATGACATTAGGTTGCTTGAACCTAGCTAAAAGAGATCACATGTTTAGAAGGATCATATGAACATGGCTATACTTTAGGATAAAACTCGACTTCATAACTCAACCAAAATAGTTCATGACGGGTTCACCAGTAGACATAGCGTCTAGATTAAGGTAAAATTGTTATGTTAAGACCTATGGTACCACTCTAAGTTGGCATAGCACACTTTCTCATGTGAAAAATGACATTACGTTGCTTTGAATCTAGCTAAAAGAGATCACACGTGTACAAGGATCATATGAACATGCCTAGACGCTAGGATAAAACTCGACTTCATAACTCAACCAAAATAGTTCATGACAGGTTCACCATTAGACATAGTGTCTAGAATAAGGTAAAATGGTTATGTGAAGACCTACGATACCACTCTAAGTGGGCTTAGCACACTTTCTCATGTCAAAATGACATTAAGTTGCTTGAACCTAGCTAAATGAGATCACATGTTTAGAAGGATCATATGAACATGGCTATACGTTAGGATAAAACTCGACTTCATAACTCAACCAAAATACTTCATGACGGGTTCACCAGTAGACATAGCGTCTAGATTAAGGTAAAATTGTTATGGTAAGACCTATGATACCACTCTAAGTAGGCTTAGCACACTTTCTCATGTCAAAATGACATTAAGTTGCTTGAACCTAGCTAAATGAGATCACATGTTTAGAAGGATCATATGAACATGGCTATACGTTAGGATAAAACTCGACTTCATAACTCAACCAAAATACGTCATGACGGGTTCACCAGTAGACATAGCGTCTAGATTAAGGTAAAATTGTTATGTTAAGACCTATGATACCACTCTAAGTAGGCTTAGCGCAGTTTCTCATGTCAAAATGACATTAAGTTGCTTGAACCTAGCTAAATGAGATCACATGTTTCAAAGGATCATATGAACATGGCTATACGTTAGGATAAAACTCGACTTCATAACTCAACCAAAATACGTCATGACGGGTTCACCAGTAGACATAGCGTCTAGATTAAGGTAAAATTGTTATGTTAAGACCTATGATACCACTCTAAGTTGGCTTAGCACAGTTTCTCATGTCAAAATGACTTTAAGTTGCTTGAACCTAGCTAAATGAGATCACATGTTTAGAAGGATCATATGAACATGGCTATACGTTAGGATAAAACTCGACTTCATAACTCAACAAAAATAGTTCATGACGGGTTCACAAGTAGACATAGCGTCTAGATTAAGGTAAAATTGTTATGTTAAGACCTATGGTACCACTCTAAGTTGGCTTAGCGCACTTTCTCATGTGAAAATGACATTATATTGCTTTAACCTAGCTAAAAGATATCACATGTGAAGAACGATCATATGAACATGGCTAGACGTTAGGATCAAACTCGACTTCATAACTCAACCAAAATAGTTCATGACAGGTTCACCATTTGACATGGCGTTTAGATTAAGGGAAAATGGTTATGTTAAGACCTATGATACCACTTTAAGTTGGCTTAGCACACTTTCTCATGTGAAAAATGACATTACGTTGCTTTGAATCTAGCTAAAAGAGATCACATGTGTACAAGGATCATATAAACATGGCTAGACGTTAGGATAAAACTCGACTTCATAACTCAACCAAAATAGTTCATGACGGGTTCACCTTTAGACATAGCGTCTAGATTAAGGTAAAATCATTATGTTAAGACCTATTATACCACTCTAAGTTGGCTTAGCACACTTTCTCATGTGAAAAATGACATTACGTTGCTTTGAATCTAGCTAAAAAAGATCACATGTTTAGAAGGATCATATGAACATGGCTATACTTTAGGATAAAACTCGACTTCATAACTCAACCAAAATAGTTCATGACGGGTTCACCAGTAGACATAGCGTCTAGATTAAGGTAAAATTGTTATGTTAAGACCTATGGTACCACTCTAAGTTGGCTTAGCACACTTTCTCATGTGAAAAATGACATTACGTTGCTTTGAATCTAGCTAAAAGAGATCACATGTGTACAAGGATCATATGAACATGCCTAGACGCTAGGATAAAACTCGACTTCATAACTCAACAAAAATAGTTCATGACGGGTTCACCATTAGACATAGTGTCTAGAATAAGGTAAAATGGTTATGTTAAGACCTACGATACCACTCTAAGTGGGCTTAGCACACTTTCTCATGTCAAAATGACATTAAGTTGCTTGAACCTAGCTAAATGAGATCACATGTTTAGAAGGATCATATGAACATGGCTATACGTTAGGATAAAACTCGACTTCATAACTCAACCAAAATACGTCATGACGGGTTCACCAGTAGACATAGCGTCTAGATTAAGGTAAAATTGTTATGTTAAGACCTATGATACCACTCTAAGTAGGCTTAGCGCAGTTTCTCATGTCAAAATGACATTAAGTTGCTTGAACCTAGCTAAATGAGATCACATGTTTCAAAGGATCATATGAACATGGCTATACGTTAGGATAAAACTCGACTTCATAACTCAACCAAAATACGTCATGACGGGTTCACCAGTAGACATAGCGTCTAGATTAAGGTAAAATTGTTATGTTAAGACCTATGATACCACTCTAAGTTGGCTTAGCACAGTTTCTCATGTGAAAAATGACATTATATTGCTTTAACCTAGCTAAAAGATATCACATGTGAAGAAGGATCATATGAACATGGCTAGACGTTAGGATCAAACTCGACTTCATAACTCAACAAAAATAGTTCATGACAGGTTCACCATTTGACATGGCGTTTAGATTAAGGGAAAATGGTTATGTTAAGACCTATGATACCACTTTATGTTGGCTTAGCACACTTTCTCATGTGAAAAATGACATTACGTTGCTTTGAATCTAGCTAAAAGAGATCACATGTGTACAAGGATCATATAAACATGGCTAGACGTTAGGATAAAACTCGACTTCATAACTCAACCAAAATAGTTCATGACGGGTTCACCTTTAGACATAGCGTCTAGATTAAGGTAAAATCATTATGTTAAGACCTATACCACTCTAAGTTGGCTTAGCACACTTTCTCATGTGAAAAATGACATTACATTGCTTTGAATATAGCTAAAAAAGATCACATGTGTACAAGGATCATATGAACATGGCTAGACGTTCGGATAAAAGTCGACTTCATAACTCAACCAAAATAGTTCATGACGGGTTCACCTTTAGACATAGCGTCTAGATTAAGGTAAAATGGTTATGTTTAGACCTAAGGTACCACTCTTAGTTGGCTTAGCACTCTTTCTCATGTCAAAATGACATTAGGTTGCTTGAACCTAGCTAAAAGAGATCACATGTTTAGAAGGATCATATGAACATGGCTATACTTTAGGATAAAACTCGACTTCATAACTCAACCAAAATAGTTCATGACGGGTTCACCAGTAGACATAGCGTCTAGATTAAGGTAAAATTGTTATGTTAAGACCTATGGTACCACTCTAAGTTGGCATAGCACACTTTCTCATGTGAAAAATGACATTACGTTGCTTTGAATCTAGCTAAAAGAGATCACACGTGTACAAGGATCATATGAACATGCCTAGACGCTAGGATAAAACTCGACTTCATAACTCAACCAAAATAGTTCATGACGGGTTCACCATTAGACATAGTGTCTAGAATAAGGTAAAATGGTTATGTGAAGACCTACGATACCACTCTAAGTGGGCTTAGCACACTTTCTCATGTCAAAATGACATTAAGTTGCTTGAACCTAGCTAAATGAGATCACATGTTTAGAAGGATCATATGAACATGGCTATACGTTAGGATAAAACTCGACTTCATAACTCAACCAAAATACTTCATGACGGGTTCACCAGTAGACATAGCGTCTAGATTAAGGTAAAATTGTTATGTTAAGACCTATGATACCACTCTAAGTAGGCTTAGCACACTTTCTCATGTCAAAATGACATTAAGTTGCTTGAACCTAGCTAAATGTGATCACATGTTTAGAAGGATCATATGAACATGGCTATACGTTAGGATAAAACTCGACTTCATAACTCAACCAAAATACGTCATGACGGGTTCACCAGTAGACATAGCGTCTAGATTAAGGTAAAATTGTTATGTTAAGACCTATGATACCACTCTAAGTAGGCTTAGCGCAGTTTCTCATGTCAAAATGACATTAAGTTGCTTGAACCTAGCTAAATGAGATCACATGTTTCAAAGGATCATATGAACATGGCTATACGTTAGGATAAAACTCGACTTCATAACTCAACCAAAATACGTCATGACGGGTTCACCAGTAGACATAGCGTCTAGATTAAGGTAAAATTGTTATGTTAAGACCTATGATACCACTCTAAGTTGGCTTAGCACAGTTTCTCATGTCAAAATGACATTAAGTTGCTTGAACCTAGCTAAATGAGATCACATGTTTAGAAGGATCATATGAACATGGCTATACGTTAGGATAAAACTCGACTTCATAACTCAACCAAAATAGTTCATGACGGGTTCACAAGTAGACATAGCGTCTAGATTAAGGTAAAATTGTTATGTTAAGACCTATGGTACCACTCTAAGTTGGCTTAGCGCACTTTCTCATGTGAAAATGACATTATATTGCTTTAACCTAGCTAAAAGATATCACATGTGAAGAAGGATCATATGAACATGGCTAGACGTTAGGATCAAACTCGACTTCATAACTCAACCAAAATAGTTCATGACAGGTTCACTATTTGACATGGCGTTTAGATTAAGGGAAAATGGTTATGTTAAGACCTATGATACCACTTTAAGTTGGCTTAGCACACTTTCTCATGTGAAAAATGACATTACGTTGCTTTGAATCTAGCTAAAAGAGATCACATGTGTACAAGGATCATATAAACATGGCTAGACGTTAGGATAAAACTCGACTTCATAACTCAACCAAAATAGTTCATGACGGGTTCACCTTTAGACATAGCGTCTAGATTAAGGTAAAATCATTATGTTAAGACCTATTATACCACTCTAAGTTGGCTTAGCACACTTTCTCATGTGAAAAATGACATTACGTTGCTTTGAATCTAGCTAAAAAAGATCACATGTTTAGAAGGATCATATGAACATGGCTATACTTTAGGATAAAACTCGACTTCATAACTCAACCAAAATAGTTCATGACGGGTTCACCAGTAGACATAGCGTCTAGATTAAGGTAAAATTGTTATGTTAAGACCTATGGTACCACTCTAAGTTGGCTTAGCACACTTTCTCATGTGAAAAATGACATTACGTTGCTTTGAATCTAGCTAAAAGAGATCACACGTGTACAAGGATCATATGAACATGCCTAGACGCTAGGATAAAACTCGACTTCATAACTCAACAAAAATAGTTCATGACGGGTTCACCATTAGACATAGTGTCTAGAATAAGGTAAAATGGTTATGTTAAGACCTACGATACCACTCTAAGTGGGCTTAGCACACTTTCTCATGTCAAAATGACATTAAGTTGCTTGAACCTAGCTAAATGAGATCACATGTTTAGAAGGATCATATGAACATGGCTATACGTTAGGATAAAACTCGACTTCATAACTCAACCAAAATACGTCATGACGGGTTCACCAGTAGACATAGCGTCTAAATTAAGGTAAAATTGTTATGTTAAGACCTATGATACCACTCTAAGTAGGCTTAGCGCAGTTTCTCATGTCAAAATGACATTAAGTTGCTTGAACCTAGCTAAATGAGATCACATGTTTCAAAGGATCATATGAACATGGCTATACGTTAGGATAAAACTCGACTTCATAACTCAACCAAAATACGTCATGACGGGTTCACCAGTAGACATAGCGTCTAGATTAAGGTAAAATTGTTATGTTAAGACCTATGATACCACTCTAAGTTGGCTTAGCACAGTTTCTCATGTCAAAATGACATTAAGTTGCTTGAACCTAGCTAAATGAGATCACATGTTTAGAAGGATCATATGAACATGGCTATACGTTAGGATAAAACTCGACTTCATAACTAAACCAAAATAGTTCATGACGGGTTCACCAGTAGACATAGCGTCTAGATTAAGGTAAAATTGTTAAGTTAAGACCTATGATACCACTCTAAGTTGGCTTAGCACTCTTTCTCATGTCAAAATGACATTAGGTTGCTTGAACCTAGCTAAATGAGATCACATGTTTAGAAGGATCATATGAACATGGCTATACGTTAGGAAAAAACTCGACTTCATAACTCAACCAAAATACTTCATGATGGGTTCACCAGTAGACATAGTGTCTAGATTAAGGTAAAATGGTTATGTTATGACCTACGATACCACTCTAAGTGGGCTTAGCACACTTTCTCATGTCAAAATGACAGTAAGTTGCTTGAACCTAGCTAAATGAGATCACATGTTTAGAAGGATCATATGAACATGGCTATACGTTAGGATAAAACTCGACTTCATAACTCAACCAAAATACGTCATGACGGGTTCACCAGTAGACATAGCGTCTAGATTAAGGTAAAATTGTTATGTTAAGACCTATGATACCACTCTAAGTAGGCTTAGCGCAGTTTCTCATGTCAAAATGACATTAAGTTGCTTGAACCTAGCTAAATGAGATCACATGTTTCAAAGGATCATATGAACATGGCTATACGTTAGGATAAAACTCGACTTCATAACTCAACCAAAATACGTCATGACGGGTTCACCAGTAGACATAGCGTCTAGATTAAGGTAAAATTGTTATGTTAAGACCTATGATACCACTCTAAGTTGGCTTAGCACAGTTTCTCATGTCAAAATGACATTAAGTTGCTTGAACCTAGCTAAATGAGATCACATGTTTAGAAGGATCATATGAACATGGCTATACGTTAGGATAAAACTCGACTTCATAACTAAACCAAAATAGTTCATGACGGTTTCACCAGTAGACATAGCGTCTAGATTAAGGTAAAATTGTTATGTTAAGACCTATGATACCACTCTAAGTTGGCTTAGCACAGTTTCTCATGTCAAAATGACATTAAGTTGCTTGAACCTAGCTAAATGAGATCACATGTTTAGAAGGATCATATGAACATGGCTATACGTTAGGAAAAAACTCGACTTCATAACTCAACCAAAATACTTCATGATGGGTTCACCAGTAGACATAGCGTCTAGATTAAGGTAAAATGGTTATGTTTAGACCTATGGTACCACTCTAAGTTGGCTTAGCACTCTTTCTCATGTCAAAATGACATTAGGTTGCTTGAACCTAGCTAAAAGAGATCACATGTTTAGAAGGATCATATGAACATGGCTATACTTTAGGATAAAACTCGACTTCATAACTCAACCAAAATAGTTCATGACGGGTTCACCAGTAGACATAGCGTATAGATTAAGGTAAAATTGTTATGTGAAGACCTATGGTACCACTCTAAGATGGCTTAGCACACTTTCTCATGTGAAAAATGACATTACATTGCTTTGAATCTAGCTAAAAGAGATCACACGTGTACAAGGATCATATGAACATGCCTAGACGCTAGGATAAAACTCGACTTCATAACTCAACCAAAATACTTCATGACGGGTTCACCAGTAGACATAGCGTCTAGATTAAGGTAAAATTGTTATGTTAAGACCTATGATACCACTCTAAGTAGGCTTAGCACACTTTCTCATGTCAAAATGACATTAAGTTGCTTGAACCTAGCTAAATGAGATCACATGTTTAGAAGGATCATATGAACATGGCTATACGTTAGGATAAAACTCGACTTCATAACTCAACCAAAATACGTCATGACGGGTTCACAAGTAGACATAGCGTCTAGATTAAGGTAACATTGTTATGTTAAGACCTATGATAACACTCTAAGTTGGCTTAGCACAGTTTCTCATGTCAAAATGACATTAAGTTGCTTGAACCTAGCTAAATGAGATCACATGTTTAGAAGGATCATATGAACATGGCTATACGTTAGGATCAAACTCGACTTCATAACTCAACCAAAATAGTTCATGACAGGTTCACCATTTGACATGGCGTTTAGATTAAGGGAAAATGGTTATGTTAAGACCTATGATACCACTTTAAGTTGGCTTAGCACACTTTCTCATGTGAAAAATGACATTACGTTGCTTTGAATCTAGCTAAAAGAGATCACATGTGTACAAGGATCATATAAACATGGCTAGACGTTAGGATAAAACTCGACTTCATAACTCAACCACAATAGTTCATGACGGGTTCACCTTTAGACATAGCGTCTAGATTAAGGTAAAATCATTATGTTAAGACCTATTATACCACTCTAAGTTGGCTTAGCACACTTTCTCATGTGAAAAATGACATTACATTGCTTTGAATCTAGCTAAAAAAGATCACATGTTTAGAAGGATCATATGAACATGGCTATACTTTAGGATAAAACTCGACTTCATAACTCAACCAAAATAGTTCATGACGGGTTCACCAGTAG
>JAKUCM010008833.1:0-10372 GCA_023374145.1 Lepidium sativum | reverse complement strand
ATGTGACACTCTAAGAAAAGAGCAACATTTTGCTATATATATAGATTTATTATTGCATTTTATCGCATTAATCATTACATTCGTAAGGGTATGTTTGTCTCGATAGTATCTCTCAAACGATCCCGAGTTTCATCGATAGATCTTGTTGAAATCTCATGATTATATCTGGGGCGTGCGTAGTGCGTGAAGTATTGGCTGAGAAATGATGCCTTGCATTGCTACCAATTTTGGCGGTTCTAGGTCCAAGTGATCTCAAACCATATGTGAGCTCGATCACAAAGGGAGAAAGAGAAATGCCGGTATTTGAGAGCGTCATCACTGATAGCACAAATTTCTTTGAATGTATCTAGGTGATATATCGGATCTTCAGTTGGTAGACCATGGAATTGATTTTGCTTTACAGCAAAAAGTCTTGGTTTAATCTCAAAGTCTGTTCAAATGAGGCTGTTGAATGCCACTCTAATTCATGTGTGGTAAATCTCTAAGTGTGCGATAATGAAAAGCCGGTAAAGGATTCATCTTGCCTTCTTCAACAACAGAAGTCTGATTGTTTATAGGAAGAGGATCCTTAAACACTCCTTAGTTCTGACGTGGTTGAGCTTAGATCTGGTGCTAGACATCTTCTTGGTTTCCTTATTCTTCCTTCGATTAGAACGCATGATGAGCACAAGATCAAGGTATTCAACTAGAAGTATCGTCCCCTTTTTCATGTTCAAAGAACTAAAAATTGTCCTAAGAAAATGATAAAAATCTAACCAAAGGCAGTTCTCTAGTGAAGGGATTTATCTAAACCTTTTTGATTAGCACAACTGTTTTCTAGCAACGACACCAAAAACTTGATGTAACTCAGGTTTTACCCTAAGTACAACACCGCAAGTGCATGGGAAATGATAATGTAATACAATCGGGCTTGAATCCACAGGGAACTAAAGGCTAGTAACAACGAACTTGCAAAGACCAATCCTGTGCTAGAGCAATCGAAAAAGGCATTGGTGGGGTTTTCACTTACTTAACTACTTTGCATATAATTAAATAACATAAATATATATTACAGAAAATAGATAAAAACTTTATAATAAAAAAATAAATCACTATGGTCTAGGGCAGACTTTCTTAAATTAAACTTATAAAAAACATATTCATCAACTTAAACAACATATTTAATGAATGAAACCCTATTATTACTCTAGATCCCAACTAGTAAACTATTTTGACATAATTAAGAAAAGTATTGAAAAAGAAATAAAAAGACTTATATTGAAATGTCTCATGGACTGCAAGAATGAAATGCTAGGGTTCTTCCCGCAATGATAGTCGTGCTTATTAAGGAAAACAAAGCTAGGTTATTATAATCCTCAAAAGATGAAAACCCTAGAGTATATTTGCGAAATAGTTTTCTAGGGATCTAATGATATGTAGTTTCCAAAAATTCATGATTCTTCAATTAAGTTGGTGGGCTGGATCGATTTATCTCCATAAATGGACTGATCGATATGCTTTGTGATTCGCCAAAAATTCCCCGCATTCATCTCTTTAGTGGATCGATCTATCTCTGTAACGAGATCAATCGATCCAAACCTTGAAATCTCTTCTATCGATTAAAAATAAAATTTCCATTGTAAGGTCCATTTGGCTTCTTTTATAAACGTAATCACATCCGACAAAGTTTTCTTAGCAATAAACGTTTGGCCCAAATCTTCTTAATCATCGCTTCAAGATTCCTTTTTTTGGAAAAGGCCTAAAACACATTTTGGCTCCAAGAAACCTAAAACACTGTTAAGTGGTAAAAAACCAAGACAAGACTACAAAATGAACTCAATTATAAATATATGTTGTGGAATAGAGACTTAAAAAGATGCTTAAAAGTGGTAGTTATTGGTGTTTATCACAAATCTGTTGGAGCAGATTGTGGGCTCTGATACCATGATAAATTTTAGGTTTCCAACTCACAGCCAATTTGAATGAGTGGATTGACCCTTCAATCTTATACATAGTTAATCATTTACTTTTCTTTCCCATATTTAGTTAAAACTTTGAAATACAAAATTAAGATTTGCTCTTTTTCTATGAGACAAATTCATTTATTAATTTTTAATAATGCTTATCAAAAATTAAACTACAACAAAATTGAAAAGTAGTTTTGCTCAAGTGGTTAACTCCATCTATGTAATTATTATTACTAGTTCCGTAAATTGTCGATTTTATTTTTCCGTGATATTTTTAGGATTTTAAATAGAATTGTGTTATGCATCGGTTTTTGTGGTACCAATATTGAAAAGGATCTACGGCTAAACTCATGTGTTAGTTTTGTTTATTTTCAAATGAATGCTTGTAAATGAGTTGGTGAGTTCATCGTTATAAAATTGATTACTCGGCCATTAAACACCATTTAAAGCATTGTGAAATTATTTTGTGCCTTTTTAACTATGATGATCTAGTCGTAGAATCACTCAGTTGATTCTAGGTGGGGTCTCGAGTAAGGGTAGCCAATGACTTCGGCTCTTAGGAATAAATCTTTTCTTCTAGATGGGCTTAGAGAAGATATAGCTGTGAGAATGATGAGAAGGTTCTGAGTTTCTTCGGACTTTAGTATAAACATATACTGTTGAGGTTATGTTCCAACGACATCTTCAATTTAACTCTCATGAGTTAAAAACCTTCCAAGATTTTTAATAGATTTGTATAACATGAAAACATGAATAATGTTCTCAGACCAAGTGTGAAAGAATAAAATTAGTATAAAACTTCTCTTTTTGTTTGGCTTCAAGGTTAAGATATATACCGAAAAAGAAATTGTTGAGTTACAAAATACATTGACTAATTGCGTCCAACTCCGCAAAAATTATTTAGTTGCAAAATTGTTTAGTTAGATTCATCTTATCATGTAATGCCCGTTTTTATCATAGTAACTGTACCATTTGCACCCAATGATGATGTGGCAGCGAACCAAGTAGTTGAAAGTACTCTAACAAAGGTCTTAGCAAATCACCACAGTTTAGTGTCCTGACTTCGGCGCAGTAGATTTTAGTTGGACAATAATCTGTGCAAGATAAGCGCCGAGGATGATATCGATTGGCTGTGGGCCATCGAAGTAGGAATGAGGTGTCGAAGTATTGATAGACCCTTCTGGAAGTTTGAATACGCTTCCAAACTCATTGAGTGGAGGCTGTAGAATAGCTTGTGCAGGAAAATAGTGATAGTGCCCTCTCATGCTTTTGGCGTGAACTCGTTCTTGTAGCTTACTCGACAAGTTGCTAGAAATCGCCCTATTAGTATAGGTAAGTAGGGGATTTTAGCTTATAGAGCAAGACAGACACAAAATAAGATACAAAATGAAGACGCTTGTATAATAAACGCTAACGCAAAACATAGACACACATATTTTTTTTTAAAGTTTTTGTATTAAGAATAATATAAACAAAGTACAATCTTGTTTATTCAGCTTTACACACAACTTGGTTTGCCACTTATCTTTTACTAATTACCCAAAATAGACACAACACTATAACTTTGTAGCTGTTGCAACTCTCTCTGAACTCCCTATCCCATAACATTATAGACTTGTAGCTGTTGTAACACACTTTGATTCACTTACTTTGAACAAACGCATATTTTGAACTTTGAACTTTCAATTTTCATTTTCTGAAAGTCCAACCCTCTCAAAGCTGCTAAGCACACCTACTATAGCCTTAGCACTTCTAAGATTTTTCTTTGGTCTTTAGGACACTTTCAAAACGCTTTAGATTAGTCATGCTTCAAGTCTAAAGGAAGATATACGAGGATTAATTCCGTTTCTAATTTAGAAATTCCTAAAAGACAAAAAATTCTAGAATTGGGGACAATTCCAAATACGGTTCCTTATTCTTCATAAACTATTCCTTCAATTCACATATTATATTTATGCATAGGCAACAAGGTTTCTAAATATATAATTAATGATAATCATCAATCTTAAGAATCTCTAAACTCAAAAATATTTTCCTGTTTTAATATCAAAATTAATATATTTAATGTACTTTTGACACAATTTATTTTTATCTCTAACAATAATAAAAAGTTACATAAAAATAAAATTATTTTATAGTTTACTAATTTGTTGGTTTGTTAGTGGGCTTCGTTCTCGCTTTTGTTGGTTTGTTAATGGGCTTCGATCTCATTTAAGTTAGAATATAGTGGTTCATGTTGGTTCTCTCTCTAATACAAGACTGAGCACAGCCTGAGATCCTGTAATTGGACTTTTATCAAATTTGATTGCAACAGAAAATTATGTACTCTCTAATATATATCTAACTCTAGCTACATCAATAAAATTTTCACACTTAAATTCTTAAACAAAGACAAAGAAAGAAAGAGACTGATCACTTTTCCTAAAACCCAATCATTGATTCAAATCAAGAAGATAAAATAATCCAAAACAACAATAACATAATAACAGGAAAAGCTGATGATGCATAATACAAGATATATAATTTGAAGCAACCAAGCTAAATAATGGTGCACATAATAGATTACAATCAAGTATCTTGTGCACAGTGGAAGCCTTCACAACAAAAATCATTGGCGGTATGAGACTTGGCTTCAGAAGCGAAGACGAGATTACAAGAATTCGCGATTTTAGTGTACTCAAAATCTGGGACTTCTTTATCGGCGGCTTCAAATTGGGAGGTGAGTTACGCTTTGCTTTCAAGATTGATCGGAATCAGATGTAGATCTCTTCATCGTGGTTTCTATTGAAATGATCGTCGTTACGCTTCACTTCCCAAAAAATGTTTAACACACTCAAAATATATAAAAAATATTAAAATAATAATGTCTTACTTTTACAGTTTATTATAGTAGTAACACCTAATATAGTGCAACACTCTACCAAAAATGAGAATCACACTATTTAGTGTGAAGTTTAGTGTTTGGTTAGAGAAAAGAATTGTAATGTTGACACTAAAAAATTGTTTTGGTGTTAGGTTGGAAATAGCTTTAGAACGGATGTAAGACCCGCTAAAATGTTGGCTACTGGTTCATTAAGCTTTAGTGAACCTAATTTATCTATATCATGAGACTCATTACTTTTAAGTAGACTCATTAGTTAGGCAATTTTCTTATATTTGTCTTAATTAAGTAATAGGCCCAATAAATGACGGAATTGCTTTCTGTTTAATAATTAAGATTTTTTAAGATCCATAACCCATGAAGGTTAAGAATTTTTTCTTGAAATTTCCTATAAATATTGTAAGCCTATTGGTTTGTTATTTTTGATCTATTTTGAAAAAAGAAAAGAGAAGATTTATCTCAAACCTAAGAGAATACCTCAAATAAACCCTAGTTGCCATCCATAGAGAAAACCTCAAAGTTGAACAAAGTCTTAGACGAGAATCTCGAATTCTAGCGTAAGCAACATCCCAAAAGTTCTATTTAGATATGAAGGTGAACTTAAACATATCCATCACTTCTCCACCGCAGCCTTCTCACATTTCCATACACTGCGACCATTCGATCCAAGATCTCTCAAGAGGTCTACCCGTTGTGTCTGCTGCCTGCACCACCTTGGTATTTGAGCCGCGTTGATCTACTTCTAGCTCGATCAGATCTAGTTCACCCACCTGATAAAATACAAAACACTTCTTGGTCCATTTGTATATAGCAATCTAGATCTGTCTCTGTGTAAACATAGTTTGTGCTCGCTGTGAAACACAAATTCTATAAAACCATGTCTTATCCGTGAAATAAGTTTGTTGCAGATTGTTGCCTTACATGAAAGCTATTGGCGATGAAAGTTGTTTTATGGGACCTTATGACCAACATCACTCCTAGCCTATATCAGTGACGAGCATCTCCAGGATCGTCGACGCCACAATTGTTGCAGCCGCACCCATCGCACACAAGCTGCACGTGTGTGTGACCTGTAGTGCTCCATTTGTAGAGTCTCTCAATGATGGACACTACCCTACCACGAGTAAGTGTCCTTATTCCAGTTTCACTTTGTTATCATGTAGGTTTTGAGTGGATACCTATAAGAACAAGGAGTCTTCCTCCTCTTGATGTCCGTAACTCACATGTGATGAAACTTGGGGAAGACAAGCGAGTTTATAACAGTGAGGAAGAACATATGGAAATTGTTACATCATGCAAAGTGCTATGGACCGTGAAAGCTTGGTACACTTTAGGGCCCTCACACGTGAAGTGAGATATCTGGAGAGATTGATGTGTCTCACTTACATAAGCCACGAGGCACCCTTGATCATCATGACGTGGTCAAGTGATGGAGACTTTGATAATCCCTTATTAAAAGATGATGAAATCGATTTTTCAGATTGGTTGTTGGACTAGTTAAGTGAAGATGCTACAAGTAAAACTAATGATAAGGAGATGCATTTACCTCCTCCCAGCTCGTCTCAAAGAAACCACACAAACTCTATTTGTACTTCAAACATTGGTGAACTCGAGAACACATCCTATGATACCGAACTTTATACCGAAGATCTTCTTGCTGTGAATCACGCGCTTCACAATGATTTTGATTTAGGAAGCCCATGAGAGTTAATGACAAAGAAGGAATAGGTTGGAGGGTAGCTTATACGCCCCAACCACAAAGTAAAGAACTAGACTCAAAAGATGCTCACCAACAACATTTAGACGTGGACATAGATGACATATTTGCACATTCTGACCTGTTACGAACAACTCAGAGCGAATGATGTTCTGATTTTACATCCTATGGATTCTTGAATCAATTTTCTAGATCCTCGAAGTTTAATAAAGCCAAAAGAAGTTTGAAGACGAGAATTATAAGGTTTACAAGTTGGCCAATCTGTAGTGATTATGATTGCGTGACATAGCTATAAACTAATATGCGCAACCCAACTGAAGGAAGGTATGCACCTCCAACACCTTGGATGTTATTATTAAGTCCCTTGTTGATCCAACAAGCTGCATAATTGAAGGAGAATCACTCGGAGCTTCAAGATACACCATATCTTCTGAAATGGGACAACATGGTTCCATTCACCGAATGTGGATCGCAAATGGAAGAGATTAGTAAGAAGCTTTCTAGCGAATGATAGGTTATAAAAAATGCAAGCACGAGCTTATCTTGGAATGTAGCAACAAGAATTTACTTCGAAGTCATGCACAAGATGTACACGAAAGAAGAGACGCCAGAAAATTGCAAGATTTGCAAAGAAGCCGTGTGAGAAGGATAAGACTGGGTGGATTCAAGGGTGAATTTCTCAAATGGAAAGGGTTCGGGTGTAGTATGGGCACTAGGGCCACTGAAGTTGTCGATTATTAACATATTAGGCTAGCTTAGTGAGCATAATCTATATATATATCATAAATCTCCTTGCTTTTAAGTAAACCCATTTGTTTGCCTCTGTTTGTTTTAATTAATTAAGTAAGCCCATAAATTAGTACTTGTTTGATTTTGTTTAGTAATTAAGGGGTTTAAAGCCCATGGTCTATTAGAATTTAGATTTCCTCAATGAACTCTCTATAAATATTCTAACCCAATGCTTTATTTATTTATTTTGGAGTTGTTTTGATAATCAGAAAATAGAAGAGTTTCCTCGAACCTGAGGGAGTTTCTTAAACAAACCCTAGCAACCGTCAATAGAGCCTAGAAGCATGGTCCTTTGATCTTCACATGTCACATTTGAGCTCAATTTTGCATGTGTAAATCTCAACTTCTAGTGTAAGCATGGTCCCATGATCAATTCAGATCTGAAGGTGAGCTTAAACCTATCCATCACTTCTCCACCGCCGCCCTTCTCACCTTTCCACATACCGCCACCATTTATTCATGATATCGCAAAAGATTAATTTGTTGTTTCTGCTACACTACACCAATTTAAGAGATTGAAACCAAACAAAAGAGATAGAGTATAAAAATCCAAGTAGAATAAGGTATATATTTATAAAAATCCACAAAGAACTGAAGGGTCTATGGGGTTTTGAAGTTCAGGGATGATACATGAATTAATGTTAATAAAAATCTCTTTCAAAGATCAACAATAGAGGTAGGGAGTTTCAAAATCACGAAGAAGGATTTTAATAGAAGTTCACTAGGTTCAAAGTAAGTGAAATTCGGTTTAGGGATAAAATTCAAAGTTCAAAAACTTACCCAAATCTGTCAATCTGCCCATCTCTGTCACGTGTTTCGCAAACATATTGGTTTTGTCCAAAATTTCCAGCGCATGTCGAGGGATCGACTAATCTGTATATCAAAATTGATCGATCTTTACATTAATATCTTTTTACGATTTCTTTCATATCTAAAACTTGTAGACAACATCATGAATGGATCAGTTGATCTACATAGGTAGATTGATTGATATGTCCTTAAAATATGTTTCCAAAATCTAAAGTTTTCTTGCAGAATCAATAGTTTGGTTTCACTGATTCGAAAACAATGATTGGTTAAAACCGGACAAACATGACGTTTAAAATGGACTTTGTTCTCTACATGAACATTCTTTAACACTCCCAGTGCAGCTCACAAAACTCCATCAAGTTCGTAGAGTTTTGTCTAGTTACTTTAGTTTGTCAAGTCCCAAAGCTAGATATGTAGCTTCTGACATAATGTTCACGCTTGAACCTAGATCACATAAGTAATACCGAAAGTGTTTTCATTGGGTTATACAAGGCATGCCCGACCGTGACCTAAAGATCAACAAACAAGGACTTCATGCATCTAATTTTTTTTGTTAAATAAAGGACATCAAATTTTAAAAGTTTCTTTAGACGGGCTTTTGAGCTTTTGGTATCACCCAAAATAATAAATATTTGGGCCGGCCCTAATACAAGGTATAATTGGCTTTTTGCGGTCTTAACACTTCTTCAGTATTTCCCTTTGAAAAGTGATGTAGAAATCAATCGTCATTATTTTTTCGTGTTCCTTGACACCCATAACATCCAAAATTTTGTGAATGCGTTGATCTTTATGGGCAAATATTCCTCAAGAAGCACCAGTGTATGGAGATAATTTTGTATGTCTTCATCTGCTGATACAATGTCTTGGGTTCCACTCCTACTAAATTTACCTGATGAAAGTATGTTGGCGGGATGCGATTGGTGAATGGAGATATGTACTTGGTTCATATCTGCTAGAAGTCTTCTAGTTGTTTACACTACTACTAGAATCATTCATCTTTATATTGTCAGGTGCATCTTCCAGATCTTCTTCACAGTGTTCTTCAGAAACTTCTTCAACGGTGCTTTGTTCATCATCTTCTTGCATTTGATTTTCATTCTCATAATTAGAGTGTGAAGGATAACTCGATGTAAACCCACGAGGAAATGATGGTGGTGTGTCCGCAAAGCTAATTGCTTGGCAAAATTTAGGTTCAATGCTCTTTGGATTTTGGTAAGGCTTTCTCAAGAGATTGCCTAGTATGCATTGGGAAACAATAACTTTTTGTGAAATCTGGTTGTCAAGAGCTTTCACAGTTCAAAATTTTCATTCAAATTTGTGTAGATGAGATCAGCTTTTTGATTACTGTATGCATCTTTCTTGTTTTGAGTTGCTATGATATGTTCTATCATTCCTTTGATGTCATCCGTCTGCGAGTTGGCATAAAGTTGTTTTGTTGATTCCTTTGCTGATGATGACCTCGTGGTTAATATCCTTAGTTGAAATTTTCCTACGCACAAGGTTTAGAAATTGAGAATTGATTACCTTTTTGTGGTGGATATATTTGGTCTCCACGTTGTTGGATCTATATGACATATTAGGATGGTTCCTGTAGTTTTGGTTGAAACCTCAACTTTAGAAATTTCCTTGTATGTTCGCATAATTGAGATTAACTTGAAAAACTTCTTTAGAATTTCCTACGTCTGGCGTGTTCATGTTGTGGTCTTCACAATAGCTTCCTTGTCTCATCTCAATCATCTACTCCATCTTGGAAATGTGCTCTTATATTCTCCCTTTTCAATGATTTTTCCTTTACTTCTTTTTGATCCATTGCAAATGATGTTACAATTTTCGATACGAGCAGCCATATTCTCAATAAGAATTTGCGCTTCATCTTCAATTTTGGTGGTGAAGTCGCCATTGTTAGTTGTGTGTAGAGCCATACAATACATCTCATCCACTCCTTTGTAGAAAATGTTGAGAAGTGATGCTCGGCTAAAACCATGATGTGGACAGTCTTTATATTATACTCTCAATTGATCCAAATCTTCATAGATAATCTTTGAAATCTTGTGATTCTATTCTAGAGGTGCATAATGAGTGAAGTATTAGGCGAGAAATGCAACCTTGCATTGCTACCAATTAAGTGCAGTTCCAAGTGCAAGTAACCTCAACCATCTGTGAGCTTGATCACAAAAGGAGAAAGAGAAAGGTTAATATTTGACAGCGTCATCATGGATGCCATTAATG
>JAKUCM010008832.1:0-53107 GCA_023374145.1 Lepidium sativum | reverse complement strand
GAGAGAGAGGAACACCTAATTAATTCCTAGTTGAATTAAGATTAATTTAGGCTGAGCCCAAAACACCTAATTAATTCCTAGGTTGAATTAGGATTAATTTAAGTTTGGCCCAAAACACATGTTCTCATCCGAAACCATGTATTATTACGCTCAAGTCATGAATCATTCCTATAATGATCATTCCCTACTGAAATGTCTCCATTTGCTTAGGTATATGACCCAATAGGATCATATAGTACTAGCTGTGAGTATCTCAACTCACAGATTATAAGTAGACTCTAGCAAGCCATTACAACCCCTAATACTATATGACTTTGTTTAATCTCGATGTTAGAACCGACCACACGAGTAAGTACAAATGATTGCAGGACATTCCCAACAGATACTTCACATACTGAGTCAGAAATATTCTTAATACTAGTAAAACTAGGAAGATAAGAATGAACTTTAGATAATGGATGTCCAAACAGTATATGTCATACTGGGAGACACGCTCACATGCAAATCAACATTTATATGTGTGTTCACCTCTCTAAAATAATGAAGACCGGCATGTTCTTCACCTATAGCAATCAGCAACCTCGAATGGTCTTGAATTTCACAAAAACTAGCCCTAAAGTAAGCAAAACACTTGTTTTGTTTAATCATATGAGATACAGACACAAGATGACAATTCAATCCCTCAACGTACAACACATCATACATTTGAATGTGTGTACCCAAAATCATTGTACCCCACTAAATGTCTCTCATCAAGAAGACCTAGGATACAAGGTAATCTCTCTACTGTAACTGATTTACAAAACTATTTGACCCAAACCAACTTTATGTACCTAAATTTTCAATAATCCCAAATCTCTGCACGATTCTATTTATTCTTTTTCTTTGAATCAAATTAACTTGTTAACCATGTTATTTCTAAATCTTTTTTATTTTCTTTATCTTTCACTAATATCTCAGAACTAACAAGATTCCAGACATACGCACTTACCGACTAGAGTGTAAATGACTTTGTGACGGAGTCTAGACAAGAACTAGACGGAATATATGGAATCTGGAACCGTCTAGAACTTGTCCAAAATTTACAAAAGTTTTAGATAAAATAGATGGATAGTAAATAGTAACACATTCATCGGAACAAGTTGTAACAGATTAAGACGATAAAGATCCAGAAAAGCTATTCTAGACGGGTCGAGACGGAATCCATAAATGAATTTTGAAAAAAAATTATACAATACAGATATGCATAAATATTACTCAATTATTGTTAAATCCAAAAAGAAATATTTAATTATTAGTAGGAAGTGTCTGTGAGTGAAATTGGGATATGTATATTTGGGACGTAAAATGTTGTATGGAACCGTGAGAAACAAGGATTAATGCAAATAGCTGGCGACGAACATTTAAGCACACGGTAAAGTTTTATTTACGGCCGTCTGGAATTGTGTGGTTCTGTCTAATAAACATTCAAGAACAAAAATAGTTTGTAGTACGTGAAGAAACAAAATTTGCTCTCTAACTTTTATGGTTTCTTATTCAATAATTCACTCTTTGGGTTTACTTTTATGATTTTGTAAAGAAAAATTCATGGCTAAGTTAAACTATTTTTGTTCTTGAATGGATAATCCTCCTCATGATATCAATATCGGGCTACTTACGGCAGAGTATGCAAATAGAGTTATGGAATTCTTGAGATTTGCTGGAAATGAAATGGTTGCTCTACAAACCAACAAGATATATTGTCCATGTGTTAATTGTCGGAATCATCAAAGAAATTTTGATTCGCAAGTATTGAATCATTTGTATAGAAGTGGTTTTATTCTCAGGCACAAGATTTGGTATATGCATGGTGAACCCGGAAAAATGGTTCTTGGTAGTACATCTACATGTATTGGTAATGTTGATTTAGGTGCAGATAGGACTGTGGAGGTCGTTGTAAATGTAGGAGTGGAATATCATGAGCCCTCTAAAGATGTAGAAGTACATGATGTTGTTTCCAATACTAATGTTTTATCTGCTAGAAATGAATATGGATCCAATGTCGAGAGCAATTTCTTTGAAATTTTCCGACAAGTTAAATCATATTGTACTCTGGTTGTGAGGATTGACACTCTTCGTTATCTTCTGCTACACGTCTCATGACTTTTAAAAAATTACAATATTGCCGAAGATTATGTTGATGCGATCGCAAAGCACTGTTGTTACCAACTTCTGGAAGGTAATAATGCTCCAGCGTCATATTACGAAGTTAATAAGTTGGTTGCTGGTCTAGGATTGTCGTATCAGGGTGTTGATGTTTTCTCTAATAATTGTATGTTAAATTGGAAGAAAACTGAAACCTTACAGAAATGTAAGTTTTCAGGAGAACCAAGATATAAAGGTCGTACATGGAAGACTTTAATTCCATGTAAGAGAATGTGGTACTTACCTATTGTTGATAGGTTCATATGTTTATATGCATCAGAAATGACTGCTTCTGCCATGCAGTGGCATGTTGAGCACTATAGGGATAGGAATTTAACTCACCCTTCAGATGCATACACATGGAAGCATTTCCACTCAGTGTGTCCAAGTTTCGTTGTTGAACCTAAGAACATTTGTTTGGCCTTATGCATTGATAGTTTAGCCCTTTCGAGAAACATGGTAGGTAATATTCACTGTGGCCGGTAATATTGATACCTATAATCTTCCACCTAGTCTATGTATGACGAGTGACTTTTTGTTTCTTTCAGTTCTTGTTCCAGAGCCTAAGCATCCTAGGAGATCTCTTGATACATTTTTGCAGCCATTGATTCATGATATGCAAATGATATGGAGTGATGGGGTAGAAACATTTGACACGTCAGTGTGAGAAAATTTTATAATGAAAGCAATTCTGATGTGGACGGTAAACGACTTCCCTGTGTTGGGTATGTTGTCCAGTTGGACAACCCATGGTCGGCTTTCTTGCCCATATTGCCAAGACGAAACAGATGTGTTCCAGCTAAAAAATGGTAAAAAGACATCTTGGTTTAACTGCCAAAAATAAGACAAAGCACAACTTTATTTTGTAAGAATAAGAAAGTTTTCAATGGTCCAAACTCATATCGTTGATGGCCATGAAATTCTAAAGCAATTGAGGGAATTTGGAGCAGAGCAATCTGTCGATTGTGGCGGTCATCAACATTCTAATGTTGATGGATATGGTGTTAATCACAATTGGCATAAAAATTAGAATTTGGATTATTGGAAGGATCACATCTTGAGAAATAGTCTGGATTACATGAATGTTTTGAAAAATGTGTGTGATAATATTATGAACACAATCTTTAATGTGCAGGGGAAGTCAAAGGACAATTTGAAGTCGATAATGGATTTACTTGATATTTGTTGTAGAAAAGAACTTCACATTATGGCCAATGGAAAAGGAGTCGTCCCAATCTACAGATTAAGCGATCAATCAAAACATGAGTTCTTCAAATGGATAAAAGAAAGTATCAAATTCCTTGATGGATATGCTTCCAATTTTAGAAATATTGCCGATAGTCCGGAAAACAAATTTGTCGTAATGAAGAGTCATGACTGCCATTTTCTGATGCAGCGCCTACTACCATTTGTGTTTTCACAGCTGCTACCTCAAAATGTTCACAAGGCTCTTGCATGTATAGATTGAGACTTCCATTTTGTAATATTACATAGCCTTTTACTTTACTATTAAATAACATTTTGATTTCAATTTAGGGATTGCATCTTTTTTAGAGATTTGGGGAAGAAGACTTTATCTATTGATAAAGTATGACACTTGGAGAACGCCATTTCAATTCTTATTTGCAACTTGGAAAAGATAATGCCTCCATCATTTCTGATGTAATGGAATCTCTCACTTCATCTACCACACGAAGTATTACTTGGTGATTCAGTTCATTATTGATGGATGTATTTGTTCGAGCGTTACATGTTCCATTTGAAAAGAAAGGCGAAAAATTTGAGTAGTGTTAAAGGGTCTATAATTGCACAAAGTGCAAACGAAGAACGTTCAAATTTCGTTGGTGTACAGCTTCCAGAAGATATACATATGGAAAGTCAAAAATCTGGGAGGCATGATGATGTTGGGGTTATACCGGAGTACCTAGTCTTCGTTCTAGATATGTTTTGTCCAGTTTGAAGACTTACTGAAAAGGTCATGGAAAAATAATTGACTGATATTGAACAACTACACATACATAACTATGTATTGTCCAACACAGATGAAGTAATGCAGAATGAAAGGTACTTAACCATATATATTAAATATACATTATGTGTTACAGTTACCAAGTAACATATCCATACTTTGTTCAATTTTACAAGTATGTACATGAATCAACTAAGGGAAGCATCTCCAAACTTGGATGAAGCTCAACTTACAGAACGCTGACAATCAGAATTCTAACGATAGCTAACGTATTATGTATGTCTCTGTTCTTGCAATCCCAGAAAAAAACTATAACTATTTGACTTATAACATATTTTTGGTGGTCCAGGTAAACACAAGTGCAACACGTTATGAGACCATTCCTATTTGGCTTTCTGAGGTTGTAACTGGTCCTGCCTCTGTTGCAAAATCATACTTGATGTATAATACTAGAGGGTATGCATTTAGAGTTAAAAAAAAAGGGAGTAGTAGTCTAAAAAATGATGGTGGATGTGCATCGGCAGGAGACATTGTATATTATCGTGTCCTACATGAGATTTTAGAGATACATTACCTTTGGCTAATTGGTGTTAAAACTGTAATCATCAACTGTGATTGGTTTCATCTTGTATGAGGTTTCTGGCAAGATGAGTTCGGTGTCATTTCAATTAATTTCCGGAAAAGGCTAGCAAGATATGATATGTTCATCTTGTGATCACAAGCATACCATGTATGCTACATTAAATATCCAAAGGTTGGAAGCAAAACAGATCCATGGGTCGTAGCTATTTATATTACACCCCGAGGTCGAGTATCTGGTGTGGCACTAGAAGATCCTCTAATTTCGGCTAGTGGTCCAACACTTGGAGATGTAGACAGCTCTTTAGACGCCGACTTGGTGAATCATGTGTCTACTCTTGAACCCGAAGAAATAGATGACTTATGTGAAGATTCTGGAGGTAAGTTTGAGGATAAAACTGATGAAAATTCAACATTGGACTACTCATATGCCTCAGAGTAAGTACAAGTTCTTCCTACTTTATAATGTGTATGTTTTCTTATGTTATGTAGAAGTCAAACTATTTCAATAAAACTATTTGAGTAAGTTTATATGATGTTGTTTGAGACATAAAACTTGGTGTACCTTGGTGTACCTTACATAACTAATAATATTTATGACAATGTGAAGGGACATAAAACATAAGATCTGCAAGCAAAATAATACAACAAAGGACAATAAATCATAGAGATAACATTGAAAACGGGAATGTATACCGATCTAGAAAAGACCGATATGGAAAATGTGTTTCACCAAACTGCGGAAAGAAGATGTACCAATCAAATATTTGTTTTTAATAATTAAGTATAGATTAGAAAAAAATAAGCAACGGCTAAATTGTTTTTTATCATGTCTAGAGTAGTGTATTGTCATCTGATTTCGTCCCGATTTATTAAAAAGACAGTTCCAGACAGAAAATCTGGAACTCTAAATCTATTTCTACACATCCGACTTCTCAACTACACCGATTCTGATTCCAACAAATCTCCACAATGACTAGCAACCGAAACCGCAATCCACCAGATGACGACGTGTGATCTCGACACGTGCTCTAACCCTTTCTCTTGTTTTTTCTTTAGTTTCGTTTGAGTCATAATTTTGTTCGATATTGGTTAAAGTTTTACACTTTTCTTTCCAACAGAAGTATTGGTCCCGAGTCCTACGGTTGTTTTATATCACTTTTCCTATTTTGAACCCTATTAAAACCGACAAAAAATTTTAGAACAACACAACTTTATTATAGTCATTCTAAGTATACAATCGAATCTTATTGGATGTTTTATAAAATAAACCGTTGTCAGAATCTATGTCTACTCTTTGTTTGTATTCCCAGATTTAGTAAGTTAGGACTTATTTAATTTTTTGTTATTAAATTGAACAATGAGTAGTTTATTATAAAATTGAACAATGGCAACAATATTTATTTGTTTATCGGATTGTACATTTCTGTCTTTTAGGTTACTTTTGTTTAGTTAAGTGAAGAACTTATAGTTTAAGATGCATAATCCTTGATGTTTTTAACTTGTATATATGTTTGATTTACATGATTCTAAGTTAGTGTAATACGTTTAGGTTTGTTGAAGTGAATTAACAAAACTATATGTGATGAATGTTAATAGCTAATTACTCAGTTTTTGATAAAAAAATTTAATCAAACTCAATTCGGATTGCTTATTACTAGTATTATTTATTCGTTGCACATATTTCGAGGATTTCCTCGAGACGCAGAGTGATCCAAATTTCTCTTGTGGACCGACACTTCATTTAACACTAGACTCTTCTCAGCAGAATGACCAGGCGAGTCAAGCAGTCAATATGACACCCGATAAGTTGCTTGAAAGGGGAAGGAACAATCTGAAGAAGCTTGATCCTGATCTCGGAGAAAATGCTACATGTAAGTTTCTAGCTTCCTCAATACCTAATGTAAGTTGTTTCATACAAAATCTATATCATGTTTTACCTTTTATTTTGGTCCTTTTTCTTATAGGTTTAAACTCAACTTAGCAATCCAGAAGTCAATACTCACAATGATCCACGAGTACATCAAGCGTCCTTGTTCAAGATATTCTCAACTCAAACTAGACAAAAAAGAAATGCGGTTCCGCATATTTGTTGTAAGTCACATTACTCAATATTCTGTACTGTCAAAACTGATAACTAATTAGTACAATTTGTAATAAGTCTTTTCTGTTTTGAAGCTTCAGTTCACATGGAAGAAAGAGCACATTGAACGTATCCGTGTTACCTTTAATAAGGCAGCCGCAGAGTCCTATTCCAAACATGTGTGTGAATGGAAGAAAGGAAACCTCGGCCTTCAGCTTGTAAGAAGACGGTTTGGCAGGGGCTGAAGAAGTACTGGTTATTTCCAGAGACAGCTGCAGAGGCGGCCTACAAGTCTTAGAACCGTTGAAGTGATCGAAATGGTAAAGGTATGGCCATCCATAACTGCGGCTCTAAAAGTTTCAAAAGAGAGGAAGCAGAAATGGTACGCCCCTCCATTCTCTTCTATACATGTATAGGCAATGACTTTATGTGTACTGCTTATATATTTCTCATTATTTGACCTTGTTGTAACACGTACAGGCCAAAGCAACCAATGGACAGTTACCAGATTTGCTTGACCTCCTAGAAGCTGCACATTACAATGAGAAGACTGAGGACGTGCAAGACAAACTAGCTGCTGAGTTTGTCGACTCGGTGAAGAAGCTGAAGGTTGAGCGGATGTCACAGATGTCTCAGGCAGACTCCACAGATCCCATGGAGACATCAAGCCAGCTTCCAGACCTTACCACAGAAAAAGTCAACCAGATTGTGCTTGAGGTAGTCTATACGAATTCACTGCTAATACTCATAACCAAATACACCACTTATTATAACTGTGAACATGTATTCTTTTATGTTTCAATTGCAGAAGACAAGGACCAAGAGAGGACGACACAGTGGGTTAGGCAGCCTCGTCTCTGGTTCAGAATCCTACGCACCTCCACCACCAACTGTGCCACCAACAACACTCCTGGAGAACCAACGCAAGTTTGAAGACCTCTTCAAAAGGATGGATCCAGTTACTCGTGCTCAGGATCAGTAGGGAACATACTTAATCTTAATTTATGGCTTTTATTTCTCAGCAGACTTTTCTTAAGTATGAATTTCGGATGGTATTTTGGTACTTTGTTTTAAGGTTTGAATATGAACTATTCCTTCTGACTTTTGTGATAAAATGGTTTCCTAAAGCTGTTTGTGTAAATGTAGGTTTCAATTCTAAATTATGCACAACAAATTTATTAGTACTTTAAGCAGTAAAACATTTCTTATAGTTATGTTTAGAGAGGATTTTTATAGTTACAATATGTCCTAAATAACAGACTACAAAAAATCGTCCCATTCTGTCTATAATATTTTTTAGACACTACACGTTTCTTTGAAATTGTCTAAAATTTCGAGACAGAATGGTTCCCCTTGTCTGGACACATTTACTCTGTATCTGTATGGAACTGTCCTAATAACACCCGTTTTGAAATCCAGACAGTGGTAGAAGTTCGTCTGTAAGTTCTCTAAAATTCCAGACAATTTCCAAACGCATGTCGCATTCCCGACAACCTGTAACAGACAAACCATTTCTGTCTTCAAACCGTCTAGAAGGGCTATTTGAGACAGAATCCAGACGCTTTTGCTGTCTAAATTCGAGGTTTTTTATTTTGTTTATACATTTATGATTTGGTTTCTTTTCAGGGAAGAGACATAACGAGTCAATTATTTTGATGATAAACAAGAAATTATAACACAAAGACTTAACGACAAACCAGTAGCTATATTGTTTTCATTAATATATAGCACCGGGTTCATCTAAGTAGATAATGTGACAGAAAAGCCATTACAAAGGTGACAGTTTATTCGAACAACAATCTATATAATAACTTGGAAACTTGAAGTTGAGACAGAGTTTGCGACAGACTGGCTTCTGAGGCTTGTCTCCAACTGAATTCTTCAAGCTACATGTTACAGAAAGACAAGTAAAAAAAAAAACATAAGATTTAGAAAGAAGACCAATATGTTGTGGATATTTTGATATTCATTTACCTTATAAACAGGAGGGATTGTTTACACCACAATTAGCCAGAAGAGGCCTGACTTTAGATGGGTTAATCCCAACAATGGAAAGATAACTCTTGTACGAGCAGAGGCAATTAAGATCAGCCCTTTTAGCCACTTCACAACAGTCTGGTCCTCGAGGTGGCGGGTTGTCTCCACTGGCGGATGCACGACATTTCTCCAAGTCGCTTGAGTCGATGTTGCAAATGGGAACTTGCAACAGTTAAAACCATCGCAAGAGCTGCATATCGCATCATGATTCTGGAGTTTTGCTTACCCATTCTCTCTTTTTTTCTGATCTTTTATCTCTCTCAATTCTATATATTGTGAAACCTTTAATGCAATGAGCTCATTATATAGCAAAGGGAATGATTAATGAAAGTTCACAAGAGCATAGTAGACACTGTACAGTAGACTCATTGGTTATGTTTAAGTCAAGTCGTCTTTTTAGTCCAAATGTAATAAGTAAACAAAAGGACAAATGTGAGAGACTTTAGTCTCCGGTTGGTGAATGATAGGATTTCTCTTTTGTTTTTATCTGTATCAATTCATATACAGTAATTTCCTGTGTAAAGGTTTATAAATTGAGTTAATTTCCTTGGATATTTCAGTTTTCATTAATGTATACAACACCATTCTTCTATTTACACAACTTGAATAGAAAATCATAACAAGTGTGTGATTTAATTTGAAACAAACACTTCAAAAAACATTGTGAATTCAGATGCAGGGTAAGATCTAGCGAAGTGTAGAGCATCAAAGAGACTTGTCTCAGTTCTTCAAACTGCAAGAAGACAAAATGTTATGTTGGGCCATTATTTTAAGCCTTTGGGCTTAAAAATAATTGGATGAGAGTGAATTGAAATGGGTCTAATGGGCCTACGGGTTTGGACTTATTTTTAACAAAAATAATGTCATTTGTCCCACATTGAAAGTTTGAGATTTTCATGTGTTGTATATAGGGACATGATTATGTCATGGTTTAAAAGGCTAACACTATGTAGTGTGTGAGTGAGGAAAGAAAAGACCACACACGCGCACCAGAGCATGGGAAAAATTTGTAAACCAAAACTTAAAATTAATTTCGGTTTGGTTAAATTAATTTTGGTTTGGTTAAGTGTAGAAGATATTTTCTTCTCCACCCGAAACCGATAAGACTGAGTCTTAAGGAAGACCGAGTATTAAGGAAGCCAAAAACGAGACCGAGTCTTAAGGAAGACCGAGTTTTCGGAAATTCGAATTCGAACTCCTCAAATCGCGGCAACCACTTGACCGAGTCGTCCTATATTTGTGGCACCTTCACCTTCCCCTGCTATTACGAGTAAGTACTCGAGAGTTTACATAGAGTTTTCGTTCGTTGGTATTGGTTTCTAGTGTTAGAGAAACCAATACAATATTGGTTTTATCCTGGGATTCGATTATCACTGAAAACCGTCACACTGCGGGTGATAATTCGAGTCAAGGAAAGAGATTGTTGAATCTGGACTCCAATTGTTTTATGTGACAACACACTGTTGACAATTTATTCACGGTTGAACCGCAGTTCTCTTATTAGGGTTCTACATGTTACACTATTTCTTTGTTACATGAATAATATGGCAATTAGACCCTTTGTTTATATACCTCTATCTACAAGAACGAGGGACTGTTGTAACGCCACATTTGGCTACGAGAGCAGCGACTTTAGATGGGTTAATTCCCAAAATAGGGAGATAAAACCTGAATCTGCAGAAACATTCAAGATTAGCGGCTCGAACCATTACACAACAGTCTTCAATTGGAGGTGGCGGGTTGTTTCCAGTGATGGCTGGACGACATTTCTGCATATCGCTTGCGTTAATGTCACAAATACGAATGCTTGTAGCTTCTTTCACCATTATTGCAAGGGTTAAAAGCATTGCAAAAACTGAAAATTCCGTAAGGATTTTGGTATTCTTCTTATTCATATCTCTCTTTCTTTACGTAGATCCTAACACTACTTGTTTAAAATTTATGGTAGTGAGGTGGTTTATAAACAAGTTACAGAAATGGTAAGTATAATTAAGAGCGTAACGTAAAATGTGTGGATGATGTAATCACGAGTGTTGTGAGTTGAGAAGTGTGAAGAAACGGACAAGTGTGTAGTATCTGGTAGGCGGTGAATGACATAAGCTTTTTAACTCTTTACGTTACCTGTGTCGTCTTTTTCTATGTTATTTTTCCATGAGTCCTGGGTCGAGGTCCATGTTTGGGCTTCATGTTATGGACTGAGTCCTTTTCTTTTTTACAAAGACGATCCATAAACAAATACTATAAAATTTTATTATAGATTACTTACAATCAAATTCTGAATTAAAAGAAATGTTAATATAAATACTTAACTATCTGACTAAATGCAGACTTTATTTTTCTGTTAGATTTTCGGTTGTAGGCATCACTTAATTATGCTATCTCTAAAAAATTCCCAAGGCTTTTGCTTGATTTAATGCAAAACAACTTTTCATTTATAGAAAGCAATGAAGATCTATTTAGAATCCATAGACTATTCGACAAGAAATAAATAATCGTGTTTTATTTTTGTATTATACTTATATTTGTGTTTCTGATTGTAGAATAAATAATTAAATACAGACTTTAAATTGTAGGCCGTCGTGCGTACCACACATGGGTCGATGATGCAAAATCTGCAAAGATTGAGAAATAAAACGTCGGTGGTGATGATATTTGTTTTTTGTCAATAAATCTAATAATCTTTAAAAAACTTCATTCAATTCTGGTTACTAGAGTTTAATTATTTATTTATATCATCATCATATCATGTAACAAAGGAAGTAGATTGATAGAAGAACATGTAATGGGGTCGAAGAAAACAGACAAAAATTGTGGTCTAGTCCATTATAGAAACGAGGACACCAATAACACATGTCATTATCAGACAGCGAGTATATAAATGAATTAATAAATCAAAACCCTTACTCGCGATTCTAACCAAGGCATTCAATTCTTTCCCCCTCCCTCTCTATTCACAACTCGTTTTTTTCTCTCTCATCCTCTCTATCGCTTTGCTCTCACACGAAGCAAATTACGATCCTCTCTCTCTATCATCATCGTCTTCTTCTTCTTCACATTGCTGTTTTTTCGTCTGCTTCCGTTTCTTCTTCCTCACATTGTGGTTCGATTCTTGCTTCCTTGTTTCTTGGAGAAACTTGTACTTTTCATTGATACAGAGAACTGTAGATTTGTTGTTCATCACAGAAATCTCATCTAAACCCCAGTCGTTTTTACACGAATTTTGATACATTTGATAATGATTTACATTGGGTTTATTTAATGATAACTATTCTCACAGATTTCTGCGATTTCGCGTATCTCGATAAACTGTTCGATTATCCAGTTTGAATCTTGTTGTGATTATTGATTACCCTAACGATAAGATTGCTTTTTTGAGTATAAAAACTTTGGGATTGGTAAAATTTGATTCTTCTTAGATTCATTTCGTTTTATGCAAAAAGTTTTCGACTCTTGAAGCTTTACAATGATTCCTTTTGCAGAGACATTGGAACGTGATTTAGGAGGGATTTGTGTTTTTTTTTCCGGATTTTTCTTCCCCGTGAATGATAACGGGGGAGATGTCTGGTTTCGTTGGTGTTATCGTTTCGGATCCATGGCTACAAAGTCAGCTAACACAAGTCGAACTTCGAAGTCTCAATTCCAAGGTAAGTCACTCTCTCTTTCATTAATTGCTATTCTTCTTCCATATATGCAATCCTTAAACGAAGCTCTTTTTGATCTGGATTTTGTGTTTAGTTTGTTTCGTTGAAGAATCAGAACGGTAAAATAACATTAGCGGATCTTCCGCATGTTTTGGTCAAGGTGAAGTCACTTACTTCAGCATTTAAGGAGAAAGAAATAAGAGAAATCTTGCTAGATTTTGGTTCTGATCATGAAGGTGATGATCTTGATTTCGAATCGTTTCTCAAGGTTAGTTTTAGCTTTCTGTGTTCTTGTGTTTTCTGTCTCTATGTGAATCTGTTTGATGTGTGATGTGTGATGTGTAAAGTAGTTTTGGATTGATACACAAAAAATGTGTGCAGATATATCTAAACCTGCGAGATAAAGCTGCTGATAAATCTGGCGGTCTTAAGCACTCATCTTCGTTTCTTAAAGCAGAAGCCGGAACAACGACTCTTCATACTATTAACCAGTCAGAGAAGGGTTCTTTTGTTCATCACATCAACAAATATCTTGGGGATGACCCCTTTTTGATGCAGTTTCTTCCTTTAGATCCAGATTCAAATGAATTGTATGAACTTGTGAAAGATGGTGTACTTCTATGGTAATGTCCAAATTTGTGTGTTTGGATTTCCATCTCAACTTCTGCACATTTGATTTGTTAATTTTGACTTTTTTTGTTCTCCCCTTTTTATTCCTCTTTTGGCACAGTAAGCTTATAAATGTAGCAGTTCCTGGGACAATAGATGAACGGGCGATCAACACGAAAAGGGTACTTAACCCGTGGGAGAGAAATGAGAATCACACACTCTGTCTCAACTCTGCAAAAGCCGTTGGCTGCAGTGTGGTCAATATCGGGACTCAGGACCTGGCTGAAGGACGAGTAAGTTTTGCTTTGCTTTGTCTCTAGTAAAACATAATATATAGGTGGAGACCTATATGAAAGATTCTGACCGCAGATGTTTTGTTGTTTTTGCAGCCTCATCTGGTGCTTGGATTGATCTCCCAACTCATAAAGGTCACACTTGTTTGCTATGTGCAATGCATCTTCCTTCATATATGTTCATGATGGTTTACTAACTAATGTGAGGAACTGCAGATTCAACTTCTCGCTGATCTTAGTTTGAAGAAGATGCCTCAGCTTGTTGAGTTGGTGGAGGACAATGACGTAAATAATTCCTAATCTCATCTCATATTCATGACCAAATTATAAGCATGTCTTTAATAATAATGAATGTCTGTGTTGCAGGATATAGAAGAATTTCTGAGATTGCCCCCTGAGAAAGTTTTACTCAAATGGATGAACTTCCATCTCAAGAAAGCTGGTTACAAAAAAACTGTTGGAAATTTTTCGTCGGATCTTAAGGTATTTGGCTTTCCAAGTAGCAAATCTAGGAACTCCTCTCCTTTTCATTTCTTTAAAAGCTTCTTCATCTGAGAAAACTATAGATATATCAAGTGTTTTCAAGACCTTATTTTCTCCAACACTCTGAAGCAATGTCAGTTTGGACAGGAAAAACAAACCTCATCCATAAGTCATAAAATTATTGTGAGTTGTTCGTAATCTTGATAGTTGAGACAATTGGATATGCAGGATGCACAGGCCTATGCTTACCTGCTCAATGTTCTCGCACCAGAGCACTGCGATCCAGCTACTCTTAATGCACAGGATGATCTTGAAAGGGCTACCATGGTCCTTGAACACGCAGAGAGAATGAACTGCAAACGGTATTTAACTGCGGAAGAGATTGTTGAGGGATCTTCGTATTTGAATCTTGCATTTGTGGCACAGATATTTCACGAAAGGTCAGTACAAGATAAAAATAGGGTAATACCGATTTGTTGATTTGTTTTCGCATGAATTGGTTTTTACACACTAGCTTCTCTGTGCCTGCTGCAGGAATGGCCTTAGCACTGATGGCAGGTTCTCCTTTGCGGAGATGATGACTGACGATTTACAGACTTGCAGAGATGAACGATGTTACCGGCTATGGATTAACAGCCTTGGGATTGAAAGTTACGTCAATAGTCTGTTTGAAGATGTTAGAAACGGGTAAGCCTTCACAAAATTCTTTTGGTCCTGATGCATATCATAAGTTCTTTATTACTTACTATTTCTGATGCAGATGGATTCTTTTGGAAGTTGTTGAGAAGGTCTATCCAGGCTCAGTGAACTGGAAACAAGCTTCAAAACCACCAATTAAAATGCCGTTTAAAAAAGTAGAGAATTGCAATCAAGTTGTGAAGATTGGGAAAGAGATGAGGTTTTCACTCGTAAATGTAGCTGGAAATGACATAGTTCAAGGGAATAAGAAGCTTATCCTCGGTAATTACTCTGCTTAATGTAGATACAATTTGGTTATTTTGTTACAATGCTCTACAGTCTTATATATTTTATAACACTGGATATGGATATATGTCTTAGGCTTCTTATGGCAGTTGATGAGAACCCATATGCTCCAACTTCTCAAGAATCTCAGATCTCGGACCCGAGGAAAAGACATGACCGATACAGAAATCCTTAGCTGGGCAAACAGGAAAGTCAGAATCATGGGGCGGAAATCACAGATTGAAAGCTTCAAGGTTCCATCTTTTACTTTCGTTAAAACTCAAAAATCAACTAAACAAGCTTATGTTGGAATAAACATTTGTCTTGCTAAACTTAATAGGACAAGAGTCTATCGAGTGGATTATTTTTTCTCGATCTTCTATGGGCGGTTGAGCCAAGAGTTGTTAACTGGAATCTTGTCACCAAGGGCGAATCAGGTCCATCACTCTCTAACTAGATTTACTTATCTCTTCACACTCTCTTCTTTCTGTTTGTAACCCAAAGTCCTTTAATTGTTCCTTTATACAGACGATGAGAAGAGATTGAATGCTACATACATTGTTAGCGTAGCAAGAAAACTTGGTTGTGCGGTTTTCTTGTTGCCTGAAGATATCGTGGAGGTAAAGAACAGAATCTAAATAAAATAAGCAGCTGACTTTCAGACCATTCAATGTAAATCTAAGGCCTTTTGAATTGCGGGGATCAATTTTTGTTGCAGGTGGATCAGAAGATGATATTAATCTTAACGGCAAGTATAATGTATTGGTGTCTTCAGAAACAATCGTCATCGTCAGAGAGTTCGAGTTCAAGTTCAGATTCTTCATCAACTCATAGCACGACCATAACGTGCACCAGCACTGATGCTTCACCAGCTCCATCTGTTACCGGAGAAGACGAAGTCTCTTCCTTAAACGGCGAAGTGTCAAGCCTGACCATCGAAGAAGACAATGACGCAGACACTTTGTCTGATATCACCTCCGTCTCAGAGGAAACAGCCATTGAATAGAACGACAAAACTGAACTATCTTGCCGGAACAGAGTTATTTGATAATATTTTCACATCTTCTCTGTTTGTCTATTAGTAATATTGTAATAAAATATATATATGTTATACACTATAAAGAACCACATTAAAGGTCAAAAAGAAAAACATTTTGTGAAGTACATTAACATGCAATTTTTGTTGACTTTGTAGCTTTTTTCATTTATTATATATACAAAAAAAAAAGCTAATAAGAAACAATACCTCCAATGGTGACGTAGACTTCTGTTTGATCGAAACAATAATTTATAGAGATTATACTGTAAATGTCTGACTCGATCATCGAACACGTCTCGCGTTGCACGCAAACGTGCTTTCGCAAACCAAACGAGCTGCAAGAGCCAGGCACTTTGCAATTTGCATGATCGACCTTTTAGACTATTTAATTGAATCATTTTTCTATGTAAAACGATTTCATATGACAAAAAAAAACAATTTGACAGATTAAAAACCAAATTTTGAAAGATTTAGAAGATTATAAAAGAATTATTGTAAGCTAAGTAACATTTCCAATTTCTGTCGTAAATGATAATCATACTTCAAACTATTTTTATTTTCTGATAAAGAATATTCTGTTAAATAATGCAGACTTGCTTAATAATATTTATGTTTAACCTAATTCTAGATTTTTTTTTTAATATTAGCTAAATTGAGTAGTTTAATAGTTAAATTTTTATATAATGTAGGTAAAAAGATTGATTTTTTTCTTGTTTTGGAAAATAACTCTTTCATTTTCCAATTACTTTAATTTTTTTTTGTTTTAGAAAACATTATAAATTTATGATGAAATTTGTTGAATACGGACGGAAAATTAATTTGTATTGAGTAGTATGTAGTTAGGGATAGTTGTTACATTGAAATGTGTAGTGCTTCATTCGACAATGTTTCGTGTTTTATGGAAGATTTTTTTTTTTATAAAGGTTTGGGTGATTTGCTATATTAAGGTGAAAGTCAGTGTTAATTATTTAAATAGAGCTAATGTTAGGAAATTACTATAATAATTTTTTTAATTCTATATATACCATTTTGCCCTTTTCCAATAAGTAAAGAAAATGAATTCACGAAAGTGCCATTAATGAAATCTGCCACGTAAGCGATCAACTCTACTACACAAATGGAGTGCAACGTAGTAGAGTTAAAGTGTGCTTAGTAGAGTTGACATGAATTAAAAAATCGTGTTATAGTAGAGTTAAAGTGTGCTTAGTAAAGTTGACATGAATTAAAAATCGTGTATAGTAGAGTTAGAATTCCAGCGTAGTAGAGTTGATTTCGCGCATTAATCAACTCTACCACACCAACGGAGTGCAACGTAGTAGAGTTAAATTGTCTTTAGTATCGTTGACATGAATTAAAAATCGTGTATAGTTGAGTCATAATTCCAGCGTAGTAGAGTTGATTTCCGCGCTTTAATAAACTCTATTACACTAGTGGAGTAGAGTTTAAGTGCGTGTAGTATAATTGAGTTGTGATAAAAATATATGCATGATAAAGTTAAGAAGTTTAACTAGTGATAGAGTTAAAGTGTGTTTAGTAGAGTTATTAACCTTTGTAGTAGAGTTGATTTTGAAACCCTAGCCTATGTCCGTAGTAGAGTTTAGATTACAAATTTACCCCTCAGTTATTAGCTCACGTACCGCGCACCTAACTGCTTCCTCCATAAGTGACGCCATTGTAGCTTTCTTAAAGCTCATATGCTTCTTCCAAAGTCCTTCATTGTACTGTTTATTGGCTTTTTCTGTTTGGATCTATGGATCAGATCATTTTGCTTTGTGGGATTTTGAGTTTTAAAGAAAGTCGATGGAAATTTTTGGTGGACCAGTCCTACGGGTGTCGGATCATAGGTATTGGTGAAGATTTAAGGCTCGATGAATTTCTGGAGATGGTTTATGCCGATTTTTGGTTTGGATGAACAATGTCATGAGGTAAAACTAAGCTACATGCCAAATGTAGTCATTCATTCATTACCACAAGATACTCCCCCTTTAATTGTAAGTAACGAAAGACAGTTGCAAGTGTTTGTGCAACAATTTCGTAAAGAAGCAATGCGTCTATGTGTCTATTTTTCCACTAGATCTCGCGTTTCAGTGAGTTTCTCCGAAAAACGTAACTGTAGTAACGGTAAAGGTAACGGTGACGAGAAATTCCATTGTAAGTGGAGAACAATGATGCCTCGTATAATAGAGTTGACCCTTGGTGTAGTAGAGTTGATCCTTCGTCTAGTAGAGATGACCCATTTATTATAGTTGGTCAAAAGTGTGGTGTAGTTGATCCGGTGTTTAGTAAAGCTGGACCAAAGAATGAGCGTATCCCAGAAAATGTGAAACACAAAACTGAACATGCTGAGGACGAAGATACGGAATTCAGATTCGACTGTTGCAAATGATATGGATGGCACAAGCTCAGATGATGAAGATTATATCAGTGTTTGTAGAAAATCGAAGGAAGAAGAGATAAAAAACATCTCGGAGAAACCAATGAGGTTGGATTTGAATGCTAAGTTTTGGACATAGAAATGTCAACACTAGCATTGTTATTAGGCAACGATACTCATAAAAAAAAGAACTCATGACGAGGCTAAAGATTCTTTATGTCTTAAAGAGGTTGACTCGATTGTTGTGGCTTCATCAATACGGTGTTGGATGTGAAATGTGGGTACCAAACTATCTGTGAAGAGTGCGAGCTTCACTTGGTTGTTGACTTTGGTTGTTTCTTTGTCCAGAAGTATAGAGTAGAACATAATTTTTTGTTACAGAGAGATCAGGTCGTGCACGACAAGCGTCTACTGAAGTCTTAGGTTAGTTATACATGGAATACGTAGATGGAATTGGGCCATCTGTTCATCCTTGACACGTTGTTGATTCATTGAATAAGCGATTTGGTCTAAAGGTACAAACTTCATATAATGTTAATTCGCCATGATGGAGTTAATTTTCTTGGAGTAGTGTTACATGTCGGTATAGTGGATTTAAAATATGCAGTAGAGTTAATGTGGAACTAGTACAGTAATTGTCCTTGTAGTGGAGTTAATGTAGTCACGGTGGAGTTAAATTAGTCCATAGCAGAGTCAAATTCCTCGTGGTAGAGTTAATCTTCCTTGTAGTGGAGATAATGTAGTCAGTTAAACTTGTATAGTAGAGTTAGATGTCGGCATGATTTGGTGGAGTTAAATTCACGTGGTAGAGTTAATCTGGAAATAGTATAGTTAAGTGTCTTTGTAGTAGAGTTAAATTCCTTGTGGTAGAGTTAATCTTCCTTCGTAGTAGATTTGATGTCGCCATAACTACAATATATGCGTTGAAGTACTGGAAAGCATACCGTGCTCTAAGAAAAACACGAGCCCTAGTTACAGGCACTTCTGAAAGTAGTTTCCAAGAACTTTCGTCGGACTTGTTTGCTATTAAAAAAGCGAATCCAGGTACCCTAATAAATCTCGAAGTAGACGGGTAAGACAGGTTCAAATTTCTATTCATCGCCATCGATGCAAGTATTAGGGGTTTTCCATTCATGAGGAAGGTTGTTGTTGTTGATGGTACCTTTTTGGAAGGGAAGTATAAAGGTACTCGATTAACTGTTACCATGCAAGACGGTAACTTCAACATATTTCCTATGGCTTTCCGTGTGTTTGATACCGAGAATGACGAATCTTGGAAATGGATTTTTAGACAGCTCAACCGTGTGATCCCTGATGACAGAGAACTTGCCATCATATCAAATAGGCACAAATCCATTGCTAAAACCATAAAAAATGTGTACCCACTTTCTTCTAGGGGTATTTGCAAATATTACCTACGATCGAACATTTTGTCAAAATTTAGAGGGGGAGAGCCCTTTAAGTTGTTCAAGAAAGTTGTCACTGCGTTTAGGGTTGATGAGTTCAATGTTGTATTTGCTCAGATTCAGGCGTTAGATCCAAATCTTCATACGTACTTGATAAAAGCTGACGTGCGGATGTGGAGTCAAGTTTACTTTCCCGGAAACAGATTCAATTTCACTACGTCAAACATTGCAGACTCAATGAACCATGCCTTATCAGAGGCAAGAACTTTCCCCATTGTGCAACTTGTAGAAGCAATTAGGGTGATGTTAACACTTTGGTTCGCGAAGAGGAAAACGAAGGTCACTCTCACGTCTACTGTTCTTACAACATCTGTTGAAAAGCTCCTAAAGGTAGAGTTAACTCATCTGTAGTGGAGTTAACACTCGTGTAATAGAGTTAGCACTGCCTTTAGTAGAGTTAATTCCTTTGTAGTAGAGTTAACACTGCTTTAGTAGAGTTAATTCTTCGTGGTAGAGTTACCACTGCTTTTAGTAGAGTTACTTCCTTCGTAGTAGAGTTGACACTACCTTAGTAGAGTTAATTCTTCATAGTAGAGTTAATATTTTCTTTGTTAAACGACAGACAAGGGTCGAGGAAGCTAGACAGTACAATGTGCAGGACATATACGAACATCAGGTTGTTGTTACACGATCTGAATCTTCTCATATAGTCAATTTGACTGAGAAGACGTGTTCCTGCAAGCGGTATAACATCGAAAAAATTCCTTGTGTGCATGTCATTTCTGTTGTTGAGGCTTGGATAAGGCCGACAATCGAACTTACGCATCCATACTATCACACGACCTTCCTACATAACGCATACTCTGGTAGTATCTTTCCTAGAGATGTTGCGATTCCCACTCCGTTGGATGTGAGTCGTAAGGTGTGTAATTCGCCACACGTGTGTTAACAACCAGGAAGGCCAAAGATATCGAGAGTAATGAGCTAGTTCGAGTGTTTACAACCTGTTAAACGTCCAAGAAAAGTTACAGCTTGTTCTATATGTAAGCAACTAGGTCACAATGCCCGTACATGTAGTGAAAGCATTCTATTTTGAATAGTAGAGTTAACTCTTGTAGAAGACTTCGTCCTTATTTAGTAGAGTTAACATCATTATTGTTATTTCTTGTTCGGTAGAGTTAGTTCATGTATAGTCTTGCGAATGATATAGTTAATTCTTGTTCGGTAGAGTTAGTTCACGTATGGTCTTTAAGAATGGTAGAGTTAATTCTTGTTCGGTAGAGTTAGTTCACGTATGGTCTTTTGAGTGGTAGAGTTAATTCTTGTTCGGTATAGTTAGTTCACGTATGGTCTTTAAGAATGATAAAGTTACTTCTTGTTCGGTCGAGTTAGTTCACATATGGTCTTTCGACTGGTAGAGTTAATTCTTGTTCGGTAGAGTTAGTTCACGTATGGTCTTTCGACTGGTATAGTTAATTCTTGTTTGGTAGAATTAGTTCATGTATGGTCTTTAAGAATGGTAGAGTTAATTATTGTTGTCAATAATACCCATATATCCTATATACTCATATAAATACTATTGAAGGGCCAAATCCAAGTAATATTTGTCCTTCAAGAGTATAAAAGATCGCATCTTTGCGATAACATGTTCTTAAAACATGTACGACTATACAATATACTACTCTAAGATAAGATTATACAAATCTGCAAAACTACTACTCTAAGACTATACAAACTAAGACTATAAATTTATCAGGAGGTCTTGGAAGGTTGTGATGAGGGCTCCCTTATCACACAATTGTTCCGGTCCTGGATCAGTGTAAGCAATTGCCTCTTCTACCAGAAGTTCCTCTCTGAATTCAATGGCATATTTCAGCTGAGAGAAGCCTGTAATCATTAGTGGCCAACACTCGATCATCTTGAGAGCGTACATGCCACAGCCGCCTATTTGTTTATTACGTGAGCCGTACTAATGTGTGGACGCATCTCCTCGGGTGAGAAACGCTTAATCATCTTTGGAATCATCATGGCATATGACCTACAAAAAAGGAGACACATGTAAATGGTCTACTATACGATATATGAACTCTACTATATGGAAATTGAACTCCACCACAAGGTAAATGAACTCCACTATACATGTATATGAACTCTACTACACATGTAAATGAACTCTAATAAAGGTAAATGAACTCCACTATACATGTATATGAACTCTACTACACATGTAGATGAATTTTACTAAAGGTAAATGAATTCCAATATACATGTATATGAACTCTACTATACGTTAAGTAACTCTACCGCAACTACTAGTGAAACTATACTAACTTAACTCTACTAACTCTTAGTATACCTCTACTATACTGAATTTGAGTAACTTACTTTCATGACTCTATCATTGTAGCAACGATGTTGCAAGTTGGGTCGGGATCGTATATGCGAACTCTCCCTTCTAACAGATTAACCTCCATGGCCACCCAATGGTTGTTGTTAATATATAGAGGGATGTAAATCATATCCATGTCTCTCATCCACTGCTTGTGAGTATCACAAAAGTTAGGCTGAATGCCGTGGAAGATATCCTCATGTCCCTTGAAATCCCTTGTGTACGTGTAACACAAAAAATCACAAAATAACGGATCAAGGAAAGCAATCCGAGAACTCCTGTATGGGGTTGGATTTTGCAACGATTATTTCCGGAGAAGATTCATCCCGGCCCTCATATGCTTTAATAAAAAGAGTAACATAACTCTATCAATCAACAACTTAACTCTACTAGTACTCTATATGAACTTTACTACAACTTACGCTATCCTGTAGCCACCCATATTGAGGTATAAGCCACCTATGTTGTGGGGCGATCAAGCAAAGATAGAAATCCGCAACTGGACTCGGGCTCCCGTCGACCGTAATGTGCCTACACAAATTAACAAATACAAAAAATTTGCAAATAATCAAAGAATTTGTATGCAAAACAGCACATAGTCACCTTGTCAATCGGAAATAGATACATACAATTCATGCAACACATAGTCGCGTAGTCGTAATACTTAATTTTAGTAATCGGCCCAAAAGGATCATAGACACGAGGAGAATGAACCACATTCTTAAGAATCCTCTTGACAATGGAACAACCTAAGAAAAGGGATACCTGTAAGAAGAAAAAACCGGTAAATTAACTCTACTATTCTTGTAAATCAACTCCACTGTACTTGAAAATGAAGTCTACTATAAGGTAAATGAACTCTACTAAACGATTAATGAACTCTACTAAACGGTAAATTAACTCTACTAAACAATAAATAAACTCTACTAAACGGTAAACAAACTCCACTATAAGGTAAATGAACTCTACTATACATGTAAATCAACTCCACTGTACTTGAAAATGAACTCTACTATACGAAAAATGAACTCTACCATATGGGTAAATGAACTCCATTACATTTTAAATGAATTCCACTACATTTGAAATGAACTCTATCATGCTGTAAATGTACTCTACCTGGTTCGCAGCGAGTACTCGTGCCCGAGTCTCTTTCGGTAACACGTCTTCCATACAGATGATCTCCCCCTGTGTTTGCTTACTCTTGTCAGTAGAATCCACCAGGTTTATGATGCCAAGCTGTGACATTCCAGGCTTCAGTTTTTTCTCATCGTAAGGTACCTTGTCAAGAGGTTCTTCTTTCGACTGATTTTCTCTGTCTGGATTTCTAACAACCCGTGATAACGAGTTGAGAGGATCGGATGTCTCCTAAGTTTGAATAACCCATTTATTCTACAAAATATGTAAAAAATGTCAACTCTATCAATAAGACTTATTAAACAAAATTATCATCTCAATCAATAAGACTTATTAAACACTAGTTTACCTGATTGGGTGAGATGGTATGTTTGGTGCTGACTTGAGACACTTGGGTGTCATCAAGGTGAAAATCTGGTGCTGGCTTACTTGTATTAGAGACAACACCTGAACCTGCACTTGAGATTTTCTCCGAGTCCGAATCCACCAGGCTAGGCCACTCCTAAAGAGGTGTCTGCGAAGAGTAACTCTACTATGTCAGCTTGACAGTTGGTAGAGTTGCTAATGGTGGTAGAGTTCATTTTTATGGTTTGGTAGAGATGTATTGATGTGTCTGCATTTTACCACATTTTTGGACCATTATTTAGCATGTTTTGCATTCATACTTGCATTGTTATCATTGTTTTAGGTTCTTTTTAGCATAATTTGCATTATTAGTGTCGGGCATTGCATACATTGCATAAAAGGGATTTTTAGGTACTTTTTGGAGCTTATCACGAAGTATTTCGGATTACAAGAAAACCAATGAGGAATCGTCTGGCCTAAGGTTGAAGTTCAGGATGCAAACTAGAAGATTTGTCACTCGAGTCTCCGACACTCGAGCATGACACTCGACCATCACTTGGTTGAGTGACTTTACGGGCCAGAACTAAGACTTTGGACGAAGATTGAATCTTTGGGCTTCTCTGCGAAAAAGACCCATCAAAAGCCCCTTTGTGCAAGCCCAATCATCTTTTAGTTCTTTTTCTATTTTTCTTTCTTAAGGAAATTTCCTTTTAACTTTTAAAAGGAAATTCCCATTTTTCTTTCTAGGGAATTTTTCCCTTTTTCTCTTTAAATATTTTTCCTTTTTCCTTAAGATCTTTTGATCTATAAATTGTACTAGAATTTCTACTTTCAATATACAATCTTTTCTAGCAAAATTTCGAGTCTTATACTTACAAAGGCATTTACGATTTTCTTAAGTTTTATGCAATTGATTTTCGGTTTTAAGTCTATGTTTTATTTCATGAATTCTGAGTAAGTTAGTCTAGGGTTCTTGAGGAAATGGTGAGATTAGGGGAAAACTTAGGGATTTCTAGATTTGTTTATGTTTAATTAAGGTCTTAGATCTCTTTAATTTAAGTGTTCTTAATGCTTGTTTCTTTCTGATCAATTGAAATTTGATCTCTTGGTGAATCCCCCCCGAGAGGCGTTTGGGGAATCACTTGAACATGCTTAAATTAAGATAGCATCTTCCTAGCTCAAGATATTGATTGTCTAGGGTGTTATTAGGCTTTGTAAGGTCCATACTTAAGGCCTCTTGAATTTCCAATCGTTGGGCGAGAGTCAAGTCAGGTTGTCTTTTAGGAGAGGTCCCATTGCGCGAGAGCGAATGTGATTACTTTGTGATTCCTTGCTTAGAGGTCATCTAAATAGGTTGATAAATAAGTCTAGAACCCCTAGGAATACCCTAATCATTGATCCTAAACCTCGAGAACCCGTTTTTCCTCTATTGAATTTTTGTGATTTTAATACTCTGCTTTAGGTTGAGATTTCTTGTTGCACTTAATTATTAGTTTTCCTATCGCTTTACTTTTAATGCTCTGTTTTTACGTTCTAATACTTTGTTTCATTTTTAGCATTTTGTTTTAAGATTTCATTGTCACCTAGGATAGATAACCACTCACTAAAACCGAATTTGGCTTAGATTAGAAAAAGTAGATTACATCTTGATTGCTAGTTACGCTCCCAGTGGATTGACACCATACTGTACTGCAATTGATTAGATAGACAGTTTGGTATTTGAGAAAACACTGTAAAAACATCTTTATCAAATTGGCGCCGTTGCCAACTGGGAATAGTTAGCTACAATTAGGAAAATCACTTTTCTGAGACTAAGTTTTACTATACTATTATTCTAAAATCGTTTCTGGTTTTTTTTTTGCTTTCAGGTACACTCGATCAACAAGCTCGACCAACACAACCCGAGCTCGTTGATCTTTCTTCTGTATCCAGAGAGCTCTAGCAGAACCAAGAAACACTCGATCACTACACTCGAGCACCACCAGCTCGAGTGTCATTTCTGATAACACACATCACTTGCATGAATACCAGATCCCGTGGAAGTGAAGACCTCATTCCATACTCTGACAGAATAGACTGTTTGCCTCGTGAATACTTGCGAGAACAACAGAACAGATTGAACGAAGAATACACGGATCAGGTGAACATGGAAGAACAAGTACAAGCTACTGAACTAGGAACTCATCCTATGAGAGTTAGACACATTGGTGCCAGTGATGCTCCCAGTATCCACACTCAACGCCATGGAATTGTCCCACCAGCCATCGCCAACAATAACTTTGAGATTAAGAGTGGAATGATCTCCATGGTTCAGAACAGTAAATTTCATGGTTTACCTTCTGAGGACCCACTAGATCATCTTGATGAATTTGAAAGACTAACCAGTCTGACAAAAATAAACGGGGTTAGTGAGGATGCTCTGAAATTGCGATTGTTTCCTTTCTCTCTTGGAGACAAAGCACACCTATGGGAAAAACACTTGCCACAAGGGTCTATCACATCTTGGGACGCCTGCAAAGAACCGTTTCTAGGCAAATTCTTTTCCAATTCCAGAACTATGAAACTTCGCAATTCCATCTCTGGTTTTAAGCAAAACCATTCCGAAACATTCTCTGAGGCTTGGGAACGATTCAAGATGTACCAATCACAATGTCCTCATCATGGTTTCACTACTGAGTCCCTTCTCAGTACTCTCTACAGAGGCGTGATCCCAAAGATACGCAGGTTGCTAGACACAGCCAGCAATGGGAATTTTCTGAATAAAGATGTCGATGATGGATGAGAATTAGTGGAGAATTAAGCTCAAGTAGACGGCCAATATAGTGAAGACTATGATCGAACTCCCAGAGGCGTAACAGATTCAGATATGGTTAGTAGAAAGGAGCTCAAAGCCATACAAGACAAACTGGACAAGCTACTTTCAGCTCACCATAAGCAAGTACACCATGTCGGTGAAACAGAACGGGTTGAAGAAGACGATGACGAAGTTGAAGAGGCCAATTGCGTACAGAACCAAAGCAACAATTTCAGACAATTCAACAGCTACAAACCCAACCCCAACCTCTCCTACAGAAACACAAATGTAGCGAATCCAAACGACCAGGTGTACCCACCCAAACCACATCCGCAACCACAACCAAAACCATTCATACCCAAACAACAGTACCAGCAAACACACCACCAACCACCTCCTGGATACAACACCCAACCACCACAACAAACACCTGAAGTGATGGCCATCTTGCAGCAGATATTAAAGGGACAGACAGCCAGTGCTTCCGAATTAACACGGAAATTTGCTGAAGTACATGCTAAGATCGATGCTTCACATAATGAACTCAACTGCAAATTTGAGACTCTCAATGCCCGTCTCAAATATGTGGAGAATCAACAAGGATCTTCATCAACAAATAAACAAACCGGACAACTACCTGGAAAAGCTGTTCAAAACCCTAAGGAGTATCACGCCAACGCCATTACACTCTGTAGTGGCCGTGAATTGCTAATTCGTGCTGAACCGACGGAGAACACTGAGGACAGTGTCCTTCAAGAAGGGGAGGATGATTTGGTCGAAGAACAGACAGAAATCAGCATGGAAAAGCTGAAATCTATGACACTCGACCAACACTCTCGAGCACCACCTGCTCGAGTGTCAGAAGATCAGCCCAAAAACACAACTGACATACAAAAAAACCCAATGACGTTTGCTCCACCTCCTTTCAAACCGCAGCTTCCTTTTCCACAGAGATTCAAAAAGGACGTTGCAGACAAGTACAAAGCTCTCTTTGAAAAACAGATGAGGGACGTTGAAGTGAAAATACCAATTCTAGACGCCTTTATGCTAATGCCCCCTTATCAAAAGTTTTTGAAAGACGTAGTCAAAGACAGAACACAAGAAGTCGAAGAGATGGTTGTGCTAACTCATGAGGTCAGCGCTATCATACAAAGAAAGGTTGTGCCTAAGAAGCTTGATGATCCAGGAACGTTCACGATTCCATGCTCGCTTGGACCTCTCACATTCAGGAGTTGCTTGTGTGATTTAGGGGCATCGATCAGCCTAATGCCTCTAACAGTCGCCAAAAGATTAGGGTTCGATAAATATAAGTCTTGTAAGATATCCTTGGTACTAGCTGACAGATCGGTTAGGATTCCACATGGAATTCTAGAAGACTTACCAGTTCGAGTTGGAGGACTAGAAATCCCCACGGATTTCGTTGTTCTAGATATGGGAGAAGAACCAAAGGACCCCTTGCTGTTTGGAAGACCCTTCCTAGCCACTGCAGGAGCTGTGATCAATGTGCCAAAAGGAGAAATCGAACTCAACCTTGGGAAAGATTTCAAGATGACTTTCAGCATCAGCGACATAATGAGAAAACCGACCATTGAGGGTCAGCTGTTCATGGTACAAGAAATAGATGATCTTTCAAAGGACCTGTTTGGAGAACTGATGGAGAAAGACCACCTTGGTACTGCTTTGATAAAAGACGGTTGTGATGGATACATATACGAAGAAACTGAGGTCTACAAAGACTTGTTGGACTCTTGCAAATCACTGAAAAGTGAAAAACAGTTCGAGACCTTACACTCGACCTCAACACTCGAGCAAACAGAGCTCGAGCATTCCGATTTAGCCTCTGGAAATCAACACTCGACCATAACACTCGACCACACTAAGGTCGAGTGTCAGCTCGATGATGACTGGTCGGAGCTCAAATCACCGAAAGTGGAACTCAAACCATTCCCCTCCGGGCTCAGTTACGCATTTCTTGGATCTAACTCTACTTATCCAGTAATAGTAAATAATGCATTGAGTGATGATGATTTAAACATGTTGCTTTCTGAATTAAGACGGTTTAGAAAAGCTTTAGGATACTCACTGTCTGACATTAGAGGGATCTCTCCCGATTTATGCACACATAGAATTCACCTTGAAAATGAATCTTATTCTAGCAGGGAACCTCAAAGGAGATTGAATCCGAATTTAAAGGAGGTCGTTAAAAAGGAAATTTTAAAACTGTTAGATGCTGATATAATTTATCATATTTCTGATAGTAAATGGGTGTCTCCTGTGCATTGTGTGCCTAAAAAGGGAGGGGTCACTGTCATTAGAAATGAAAATGATGATTTGATTCCAACTAGAACTATTACAGGACATAGAATGTGCATTGATTTTAGGAAATTGAATTCTGCATCTAGAAAAGATCATTATCCTTTGCCATTCATCGACCAAATACTTGAAAGGTTGGCTAATCATTCATATTATTGTTTCCTTGATGGATATAGTGGATTTTTCCAAATCCCTATACATCCAAATGATCAGGAAAAAACAACCTTTACTTGCCCTTATGGTACATTTGCATATAGGAGAATGCCATTTGGTCTTTGTAATGCACCTGCTACTTTTCAACGTTGCATGACTTCTATATTTTCGGATCTGATTGAGGAGATGGTCGAAGTGTTCATGGACGATTTTTCTGTCTATGGTTCTTCCTTCTCCTCTTGTTTGTCAAACTTGTGCAGGGTTCTATCTAGGTGCGTTGAGACGGATTTACTGCTTAATTGGGAGAAATGCCACTTTATGGTGAAAGAAGGGATCGTTCTAGGCCATAAGATTTCAGAAAGGGGCATTGAAGTCGACAAAGCTAAGATAGAAGTTATGGTTCAGTTGCAGCCACCGAAAACTGTCAAAGACATTAGGAGTTTCTTGGGACATGCAGGATTCTATAGGCGATTCATCAAAGACTTTTCGAAGACTGCTAGGTCTTTGACTCGTCTCCTTTGCAAAGAGGCGGATTTCGTCTTTGACGAGGAATGCCTCAAGGCTTTTCTCGAACTTAAAGACGCCTTGATAACAGCACCAATAGTCCAAGCACCCGATTGGAATCTCCCTTTTGAGATAATGTGTGATGCTAGTGACTATGCTATTGGAGCAGTTCTGGGACAGAAGATAGATAGGAAACTGAATGTGATCTACTATGCTAGTAGAACACTAGACGAAGCCCAGGTGAAATATGCCACCACAGAGAAGGAATTGCTTGCAGTTGTGTTCGCCTTTGAGAAATTCCGGTCCTATCTGGTTGGATCAAAAGTTATTGTGCATACTGATCATGCAGCTCTAAGATACTTGATGAAAAAGAAGGATGCTAAGCCTAGACTGCTTAGATGGATTTTGTTGCTGCAAGAATTCGACATGGAGATAGTTGATAAACCAGGGATTGAAAACAGTGTTGATGATCACTTATCAAGGATACAGGTTGAAGAAACCCTTCCAATGAATGATTCTATGCCTGAAGAGCAACTGTTCAGTTTCTCCACCGAACACTCGACCATGACACTCGAGCACCACCTGCTCGAGTGTCAAACCCACAGACAAAGAAGACGTTTTTCGATCGGATCAAAGTTTGTGGGAACATGCTTACCATGGTATGCCGACTTGGTAAACTATTTGGTCGGAGGAGAACTGCCTAAAACCTTGAATTATCATCACAGGAAGAAATTCTTCAGGGATGTAAGGCAGTATTTTTGGGATGAGCCTTATCTCTACAAGCAAGGATCTGATGGACTGTTCAGAAGATGTGTATCAGAAGAGGAAGTCAATGGAATTTTGGAACACTGTCATGGATCTACTTATGGAGGACACTTTGCTGCATTCAAAACAGCACAAAAAATCCTTCAATCCGGGTTATGGTGGCCATCAATTTTCAAAGACTGCCAAGAGTTCATATCCAGATGTGATTGCTACCAAAGAATGGGCAGTATAAGCAAGAGGAATTAGATGCCGCAGAATCCGATCTTGGAGATAGAAGTGTTTGACTGTTGGGGAATCGATTTCATGGGACCATTTAAGCCTCCTTCTTTAGGAAACAGTTACATTTTGGTTGCTGTGGATTATGTCTCTAAATGGGTAGAAGCTATTGCAGCTCCTACAAATGATGCAAAGGTGGTACTTAAGCTCTTCAAACACATTATATTTCCCAGATTTGGTGTGCCAAAAGTTGTGATTAGCGATGGAGGATCCCACTTTGTCAACAAGGTTTTCGAGAATTTGCTTAGGAAACATGGGGTTAAACACAAAGTGGCAACTCCTTATCATCCTCAAACCAGCGGACAAGTTGAAGTCTCTAATTGACAGATCAAATCGATTTTGATGAAGATAGTTGGGCTGTCAAAACGTGATTGGGCCGCCAAATTAGATGATACTCTTTGGGCCTATAGGACTGCTTTCAAAACACCTATTGGCCGCACACCTTTTCAGTTGATCTATGGAAAATCCTGCAATTTACCAGTTGAGATAGAGTACAAGTCAATTTGGGCAACCAAACTCTTGAATTTCGATATCAAGACAGCACAAGAAAAGAGGCAGATGGACCTACATGAGCTTGAAGAAATCAGACTCGAAGCATATAACAACTCAAAAACATACAAGGATCGAACAAAAGAAGCTCACGACAAAAAGATCCAGCGGAAAACAATCAAAGTTGGTGATCAAGTGCTTCTCTTTAACTCAAGACTCAAACTATTTCCCGGAAAATTGCGATAAAAGTGGTCTGGTCCGTTCAAAGTACTGCAAGTTTTACCTTATGGAGCAGTCACTTTAGCCAATAGCAATGGAGAAGGATTCACTGTGAACGGTCATAGAGTAAAGCCTTACTTGGCCAACAACATGATTCCCGAGGGAACTTCGGTTCTGCTCGATGAACCACCTCCTCTCCAATAAATAGGAGGAAGTCGAGCTTGAGACTATAAACAAGCGCAGTTGGGAGGCAATCCCAAAGGTATCCTCTGTATATACATTCAATTTTTTCTTTTTCGCATATTTTCCTTACAAATTTGCTATTTTTCATTTTTACTTGCATCTATTTCGACTTACATGCACTTGGAAGGTTTTTTGGGTCTCTTTTACAGGAAAATGGGGCCCACATGGGACAAGTGAGGTCAAAACCGACAAGATGGGACAACACTCGACCCACGCCTGGTCGAGTGTCCCACTCGAACATCAACCACCTTTTGGCAGACTGACACTCGACCAAACCTGCTCGAGTGTCAGGCTCGAGCGTCCCGCCTTCATGCCTATTCACATGCCTCCAAAGCCTATAATTGCCAAAAGCTGAGAAAGGGAGACATTTACTCCGAAAAATGGGTTAAATCTTTCTTTAATGCAATATCTTTTCCATTTAATTCAAAAAGATTTGATTTAATCCAAATTCAAATTTTGAATTTTAAAAGGCTCCCCCTTTGTTTTTCCTCCTCTATAAAAGGAGGAGGGGCCTCTCTCCTTTCATTCACACGAAATACACTCTCTCTCTAACATTTCTCTCTAGTTGTTCTCTCTTTTACAGGAGCAAATCATCTCTCTTTCTGTTTATCTACTACACTCGATCACCTCAACTCGAGTGTCCAGTTCGAGTGTCAGAACGTTTGCTCTTTCTCCGACCATTCACCATGACGGACGGCAAATCCAACAAAGCCAACCTCCTCCGCCTTAGAGCCAAGAATAATGCTCGGTCAAGAAGCAATCCTTCCTAAGGAGAGTCTTCTAGGGCCGCAAGCAAACCCGGCAGAAAGGAGAAGAGAATGATGGAAGTGCAATCTGAAAATGAGTCGGAAGAAAAAGGAGAATACATCGATGAAGACGAAGTGGACCCGAACCTTGCTGCTGAAACACTTCGTGAAGATGGGTATGGCGAAAGAGAGGCGGAAGAAGCAAGGGAAATAATCCTTGCCGGAAAAAGAGAGAATGAGATGAAGGAGAGACATAACTCTGCAAGAGCACTAAACGATCTGCGGAGGATGGATTTTTTAGGAACCCGCTATCCATGCAAGGAGGCGCTGACCGCAATGGGGATAACAAGAGATGTAGATCTCATGTTGCAAAATTGTGGGCTGTCCACGTTTGTGCAGTATCCGCAAAGAGCATACAAGGAAGAGACTCTCCAGTTTTTGGCGACGGTTCAGATCGTTTTATACGATGCAGAAAACGAGAGTCTCCAAGAAAAGCAAGGTGGCGGTTACATCTTCTTTGCAATAAGAGGAAGGGACTATCGAATGACATTCAAAGCACTTAGGGACCTCTTCGAGTTCCCAAAAGCCGAGTCCGAAAATTATGGACCGGATTTCGATATAGTAGAGTTGGATGATGTGTGGCGGTCGATTGCATCAACAAGGAGCAGATTCTCGTCCTCCCGATCTAAGGCATCGCTGATCCGAAACCCGGCCTTGAGGTATTTTCGAACAATCCTCGCAAATACATTTTTCTCACGTTTTACTACTGGAACAATTAATCTAGGAGAAATGGAGATGTTGGTGACTGCTCTTAAAGACATTGTTGGTACCAAGAGCGACGGATCCCCAATCATTGGAGATTGAAATAGTGCTGGATTAACCATCCAATTTGCTAACCAATTGGTCACATACCGCGATTGGGCAAGGGATAACAAAACTGGAGGACGTGATGGAAAGATCACCATAGGCGGACTTGTCACATGCATTCTGGAAAGATGTAATGTGCCAATCGATGAGACACAATGGGATGACCCTCGATTCATGAACATCGAACACTTAAGGAGGAGTCAATTCTTGGCTACGACGGAAGTTCGAGGTAAGCTCCTTTACTCTTTCCATCATTTACTTAGACCAAATGCTCTTCTACTCTTGCCAAACAGTGAGTACACAACGATAAGAATGGGGCAAAACACAGATTTCAATCCGCCTCTAGAAGCCTTGTACGATCCCAATGGCCCTCAGCAGAGTTCATCTCCAACAAACAGCGATGAAGTGGATCCTGAGGCATATTGTTTTGAAGAATACACGATGCCACCTCGTCAAGGAGAACCAATTCGAGAAGCACACAAGCACATAAGCTTGTTGCAGAAGATGAACAAATGGTTGATGAAAAAGGTGAAGAAGCTGACTGCTAGCGACAAAGCTAGAAGGCAAGAAAACGATGATCTAAGTAGGAGAGTGGCAGCTCTAGAAAGGAACAGCGGACCACCACCACCACCAACTATTCGCCCGAGAAGAGCCTCCATATCCACGGATCGTGAGAGGCAGCACCAACCCGCACCAGCTAGACACTCCTCAGCAAATCCCGCAGCCTTCTCATATAGAAGACCATTCGATGCAGTCGGAAACGCTCGAGCAAGCTGAGCTCGAGCGTCAGAGGCATAATGACCACTACATGGAACTCATGCGGAATGTGGCAGCCGACTACTGGAATCATTAAGAGGTACAAAAACCCCTTCCTTTCATTATAAATACCATTGCATATTTTTCAATTGACTTGCTCTTACATTTCTTTTACTTGGCTTGCTTTTGCATATTTTTCACTTGACTTGCTGGTCTAGGATCCTCTTTCGGACTTTTATACACACAAGGGACTGTGTGATTTAAGTTTGGGGGAGGGTTCTAGAGGATATTTGACTTTGTTTTCTGTGATTCTTAGTTTTTATTCTTGCATTTGATCATTTGCATCACATCTAAGGCATAGAAAACCCATAAAAATTTGAAAAAAAAATCAAAAATGCATAAGTCAAAAACAGAGTGTTCATGTAGCTGCATTGCATTCATATAGGATTGAGTCTAGAATTTCGGGAATCATCTTGCTAGATAGGTAGACTTGCTAGGTTGATTGGCTAGTAACCATAGTGAACTCTTAGACTCGCGTTTTTTCCTTCTTGAACACTGATTGGTAGATCATTGACCTTTGAAACCGATACTTAGGTTGTGTCTCGAAAAGAACCTGATTTGTTACCTCATAATCGAATTCTATTTTCCAAATTAGGGGCTTGAGATACATTGCATAAGATCCTTCCTTAGGTTCAGCTAGCTAAGTAAAAAAGAAAAGCATAAGGTGAATATAGAATCATCCTTCTCAAACTCGGCTCAAAATATATGGTCTAAGATGAACGGGGATTATGCATAAACCCGTACCTTCTTGTGATTCATCAACCATTTCGATAGCGCCTAAAATGAACCGGGACTGTGCGTAAACCCGTACTTTTTCGCGTCTCATTGATAAAGCTAATACATCGATGCCTAAGGTGAACCGGGACAGTGCGTAAACCCGTACTTTTTCGTGCTTCATTGATAAAGCTAAAGCCAATAAAAACGAGTAAGGAGTTGAGAAGTGATCGAAAATGCTTAAACCATTAGTTACTAGCTGAATTTGAGGAAGTTGAATCCCAAGGTCTTTGATAAATAGCCCCTCTTGCGGACTGCACTTGAGAGAAATAGGTTTCGAACCTCAGTTTCTTAAGAGACCAACTAAGTGTTAGGGAATATTCGGTCTTGATGCTAAGCCTTGATGAAAGTAAATTGTGGTTCTTACAAAAGAATGAGGTTTCACTTGTGGATTACGCTTTTTCAGTTTGGCGTGTCATTTTTTTAAGTAAGATGTTCCCATTGTCAGCAACTTCTCTTCCTTCTTAGTTCGATGCATATTTGCTTGAGGGCAAGCAAAGACTAAGTTTGGGGGAGTTGATGTGTCTGCATTTTACCACATTTAGGACCATTATTTAGCATGTTTTGCATTCATACTTGCATTGTTATCATTGTTTTAGGTTCTTTTTAGCATAATTTGCATTATTAGTGTCGGGCATTGCATACATTGCATAAAAGGGATTTTTAGGTACTTTTTGGAGCTTATCACGAAGTATTTCGGATTACAAGAAGACCAATGAGGAATCGTCTGGCCTAAGGTTGAAGTTCAGGATGCAAACTAGAAGATTTGTCACTCGAGTCTCCGACACTCGAGCATGACACTCGACCATCACTTGGTCGAGTGACTTTACGGGCCAGAACTAAGACTTTGGACGAAGATTGAATCTTTGGGCTTCTCTGCGAAAAAGGCCCATCAAAAGCCCCTTTGTGCAAGCCCAATCATCTTTTAGTTCTTTTTCTATTTTTCTTTCTTAAGGAAATTTCCTTTTAACTTTTAAAAGGAAATTCCCATTTTTCTTTCTAGGGAATTTTTCCCTTTTTCTCTTTAAGTATTTTTCCTTTTTCCTTAAGATATTTTGATCTATAAATTGTACTAGAATTTCTACTTTCAATATACAATCTTTTCTAGCAAAATTTCGAGTCTTATACTTACAAAGGCATTTACGATTTTCTTAAGTTTTATGCAATTGATTTTCGGTTTTAAGTCTATGTTTTATTTCATGAATTCTGAGTAAGTTAGTCTAGGGTTCTTGAGGAAATGGTGAGATTAGGGGAAAACTTAGGGATTTCTAGATTTGTTTATGTTTAATTAAGGTCTTAGATCTCTTTAATTTAAGTGTTCTTAATGCTTGTTTCTTTCTGATCAATTGAAATTCGATCTCTTGGTGAATCCCCCCCGAGAGGCGTTTGGGGAATCACTTGAACATGCTTAAATTAAGATAGCATCTTCCTAGCTCAAGATATTGATTGTCTAGGGTGTTATTAGGCTTTGTAAGGTCCATACTTAAGGCCTCTTGAATTTCCAATCGTTGGGCGAGAGTCAAGTCAGGTTGTCTTTTAGGAGAGGTCCCATTGCGCGAGAGTGAATGTGATTACTTTGTGATTCCTTGCTTAGAGGTCATCTAAATAGGTTGATAGATAAGTCTAGAACCCCTAGGAATACCCTAATCATTGATCCTAAACCTCGAGAACCCGTTTTTCCTCTATTGAATTTTCGTGATTTTAATACTCTACTTTAGGTTGAGATTTCTTGTTGCACTTAATTATTAGTTTTACTATCGCTTTACTTTTAATGCTCTGTTTTTACGTTCTAATACTTTGTTTCATTTCTAGCATTTTGTTTTAAGATTTCATTGTCACCTAGGATAGATAACCACTCGCTAAAACCAAATTTGGCTTAGATTAGAATAAGTAGATTACATCTTGATTGCTAGTTACGCTCCCAGTGGATTGACACCATACTGTACTGCAATTGATTAGATAGACAGTTTGGTATTTGAGAAAACACCGTAAAAACATCTTTATCATGTATTAATCACAAGAATTGTTTGGTAGAGTTACACATATCTTGACCAAACCATATATAAGCTCTACCAAAGTTAACAACCCACAACTTTGTATTTATATGATGTTTGTACAAATATGTATGTAATGTTAACAATTCAATGTTGGTACATAAGGTAAATCAATCAGAGTAAGTCTCATTCAAATAGAGTCTTACATACCAATTGAAGATCCACATCTTTAGGGGCAACTTTGTTCTTTGTATCGCCTTTCTACGTCTTGTTCGCGATTTACAAGTTCAAGAGTTTGATGTGGTGGAGTTTTCTGACCTCCACCCTCATCCCCATTCTCAGCCTTTTTGTTCTCCAAGCTATAAACATGTGGTTGAGCTCTGGTCTCCTTCAGCCTAAAAATCCTCTCAAACATGGCTGTATTGTCTGAGGTGTTATGCTTCAGCCTAAAAACACGGTCAGTAAGCATGGACATGTCTGCCCTCGTTTCCACCCTAGTCTCCTTTAAACGATATAGACGATCAGCAAACACATTATGATCGTGTCTCATCCATTCGAAGGCCTTGGTCAAACCTCTAAGAGTGTCAAGCAAAGCACTCGACTCCTCTTCCTTCTGCTTTTTCTTTTTAACGATTCTCACCACATCCTTCAAGGTAGTGGAGTCATCCATCTATTTCTTCTGCTTTTTCTCTTATTTCTTGTGTTTTTTGGCCTATTCCTTCTGTTTTTTCTTCTCTTTGACTTTCTTCACCCCCTCATTCGAATGAGCACTACGGTTGCTTATCCTTTCTTCGACATAAGCATTTGCCTTCCTCTAATTATTTATGTCCCAGACAGATTCATCTAGACTGGAGACAGGTATGTCTCCAAGCATGGTATCCACTTTGGGATCTGCAATATCGTTTGGCCATAAAGGCATTATCTCCAGAGGCTTTGTAGTCAGTTGCTTAAGACGTACCTGGTAGATGAGAAGATGCTTTATTAAACACAAATGAACTCTACTAAACCATCAATTAACTCTACTACACATAATTGAACTCCACTAAACTGTCAAAATGAACTCTACTAAATTGTACTCTACTACACATAAATGAACTCTACTAAACTGTACTCTACTACATGTAAATGAACTCTACTACACATAAATAAACTCTACTAAACTAAACTCTACTACACGTAAGTGAACTCTACTACACATAAATGAACTCTACTAAACTGAACTCTACTAAACTGAACTCTACTACATTGAACTACATTAGAGTTTTTTAAATCAACTCTGTTGTTACTTGAAAATGAATTCTACTATACGGTATATGAACTCTACTATACATAAATGAACTCTATCAATCACCTAAACCAACTCTACTATGAAAGCAATTTACCTTTCCATCTGACGTGTTTTGTTGCTCCAACTTCACAATTTCCTCGATTTCAATGGTTTGTTTTTTGATTGGCCTCCATCATAGAATGAGGACGTCACCTTCTCTTTGATCCCCAAATATCTCAGCTAGTATAAGGAAAAACTTAAATGCCCATATAAGAAGTGAGTGCACAAACCCATGTAGAGTGTAAGTACCCTTTTTTGTAGGCTGCACTTTTGATCGATTTGATCAGTTTTTGAAACGCCTCTCTTCCCCATGGATGCCTCTCAAACTTCTCAAAATCTGGAACCAACTTCATAGAACTAGAAGGAATCCTACTATTTACGTGACAATCATAAATCCCTACATGCAAAACCACTAGAAAGCCTACCATCTTCCTCTTCTCGAACATTCCCCAACACGTCTTTGAACTCTACCCATGTAGGGCCTTCACCAAACCCTAAACCCATTTCTTCCCAAAGCTCTCAGTGGGCAACATCTACCACATTAGACTCATCGAAGTTATCACAATTAAGCTGCGTGATTTCTGCAAAATCGTGTAGAGAAAACCTTGTAGGCTGAGACCAAAACAACACCCACATCTCATACTTCTTTTTAATCAAAAGTTGATTCATCAACAAATATTGTATATGCCTCCCTGCAAACGTGTAGTCCGACTCTACGAGCTTCATAAAAACACCTAGGCAAGAGTTCTCCTTTATGTCTATGTATGCATCCTCACCAATACCCTTGATCATATTACTAATGTTCTTAAGATTGCAGTCATGGTTAATGCTTCGGTTCTTCATCCCCGATAGACCGTGTCTAAAAAGATTCTCCGGTTACTTCTTCTCAACAAACGATAAACAGTAAAAATCCAACTCCATTACACGCAAATAAACTCTATTACACTACAACATATCTCCACCAAAATCATCGTAATCCTCTATCCAACTCTACTACACGGAACCCAACTCTACCATACTACAACCTACCTCTACCAAACGTCAGACTAACTCTATTACACTTAGCCTATCTCTACTAAAATTCACTCTAACTCTACTACATGGAATCCAACTCTACCACACTACAAACTAACTCCACCACATTACAACCTAACTCTACCAAACATCGGACTAACTCTACTACACTACAACCTAACTCTACCAAACGTCAGACTAACTCTACCACACTACAACTTAACTCTACCAAACGTCAGACTAACTCTACTACACTACAACCTAACTCTACCAAACGTCAGACTAACTCTACTACACTACAATCTAACTCTCTCAATCAAAACCCTCACAACTAGTTTCGAACTATATCACATTGGCTCAGACACGGGACAAACTCTACTCGACAAACACACAAGAAGAAGATGAAGAACAAAAACCCAAATGTCGCGAAATCGACAAACCCAATGTCTACGTAAAAGACAAACCCAAATATCGCCGCGAAAAAGAAGAAAAAGAAGAAGAGGAGAAGAAGGAGAAAAAAAGAAACTTACATTTGATAAAGAAGACGACAATGAAGACAACGAGTAAGAAGAAGAAGAAGACAACGAGTAAGAAGAAAACAACGAAGAGACAATGAGTAAGATGACGAAAACGATGAGTAAGACAATGAAGAAAAGAAAAAGAGGAAAACGAGGTTAGGTTTCTTTTCTTTTGTGAAATGTTTAACCAGAGAAGAAGAAAGAAGAAAAAGTTACGTTTTTTTTCAAGGGTGTAATTTTACACCTTTTATTCTCTTTTTTTTAAAACAAAAACTGTTTTCGTAATTACATAATATTTTTGCTTTATTTAAACAATTTTTTCTAAAGGTTTTCAATTAAACAAAAGGAAGGATCAAACTTAGGCCGGCTAAACACAGAATTTTAAACCTGATTTTCACTCGTCCTCGTATCCCTGATTTTTGTACTACTAGAACTTCCCTTATTCTAGAGTGTAGAAACAATCATGGTTATCGATTTTTTCTGTGTTGTAATCGGTGTATGGTCCATAGGATACACCAGATATCAAATTAGAACCAATCAGATCCACCAAATAATTAAATTTGGCTCGTCGCATATCAATTAAACAGACTTACTTTTAATCTAAAAAAATGTTAATTTTGATAGCAATTTGGAAATTTCCCATAAAGAGGGATACGAAATAAGTATAAACAACTAAACACAGAAAAACGTCTTCAATTTCTTTCCACGGCGATTTATTTCTAGTTCGTCCGTCTTCACAGGGGCGAGGGAGAAGAGGAGAATTCGCAAAGGTTTTGCTTTTCTTCTTCTCACTTGTTATCATTGACTTGAGTTCATCAGTTCTTTCATTCCATTTTCTAGATTGTTCAAAGTTTTGGTGTCCGAATTTTGGTGGAAATTTTTCGTTTTCATCGTCAAAATTTCATGGCCTTTGGTCTTCTGCGGTCTTCTTTCCCGGGTTTTAGGGTTTCTGTCTCCATTTTATGTTTGTAGGTCTCTTTAGACGAGCCCTACTTCGACTTACGAGTTTGCATTAGGGTTTAGGAGAAAGTTATAATCTTGGAAAATCTTGTATATTTGGAGAATATAACCTTTATTGCAATTGTGATCAGGGAAATTGTCGTTGATGGCGTTCGTTGACGATGATGAAGACGAATTCTCTGTTCCTCAATCAGCATCATCTTATTATTTCGAAGATGACAATAAGGAGCCTGTCTCGTTTGCGCGTCTGCCAATACATTGGAGCGGGAAGGAGACAACAGATGGAAGTGGATCTTCACGTTTATACTTGCGAGGAAGGTCTGGGGATGGGCTTTTGCCTCTGCATCAACTTGTTAAGGCTTGGAGATTCGACCTTTCCACCTTCAGTCCTGAGATATCTGTTCTTACAAAGGATAATATCTGGATTAAGCTTGAGGAACCGAGGAAGAGCTATGCAGCATTGATTAGAAGTGTGTTTGTCACTTTATACACCCTTCAACTTTTTAGGAGGAATCCCCAAGCGTCAGATAAATCTCTCTGGGAGCATTTATCGAAGAAAAACAGGTGAATGATGCCTTTCAAGTAGTTTGTTCTTCTCGCTGTAAATTTTCATTCCTTTGGTTTCAACTCCTGTGGTTGGATTTGTTTATGTAGGTCATATGACGTGAAGCCATCCCAGAATGATTTGGTGGATCACTTTGATTTAATCGCTGAAGCTGTTAAGAGAGATGTAAATTTGATGAAATCAAAGGTTAGTAGGGATTTTGTTGCTGACTTTCTGGTCTGTGAAATGTTTTGTATAGACGAGGCCATCAAATCTCTTTTAAGTGTATTAGGTTTTATTTCTTGAGAGCTTATGGTGGCCATCTCTGTTATTAGGAGATTACTTTGCTTTCTGGATCTTCTTACTCTGATTCTCTCCTAATTTTCTGGAGTGTTTCTTTCTTGTATGACTAGTTTATACTTGCATTTCTCTCAAATAAGCCTACCAAAAAGAGATTACCTGATGAGGTTCGTTTTTCTTACCCCCACTTGAGTACCCTTTTCGTAATGTGCCTTTTTTCTTTTCTTTCCCTTATTTCCACGCAATCGTAATTTTTGCTACGAACTTGTTTATTACTTATTAGGACAATGTTAAGGAGGATTTCATCGTTGGAGATGATGACAATACTGTAGCTTATGATGAAGATGAATTGGAAGATGAAGAAGACGACTTTTTTGAGTCTGTTTGTGCAATTTGTGACAATGGTGGTGAGCTTTTGTGGTATGTTTCCTAACTGGATATTGGTTTTCTGTGGAATAAGTCCCTTGTTTCTTTCTTTGTTTTGTTAAAGCCTCAATTGTTTGTTCGCATTTATGTTGCTGCTGGCTTCTACATTGTTAGTGTGCATATTCTCCTAATCATCTACAGCCTTTAATGTCTCAAGCAAATTTCTTTGCTAACTATAAACTAAAACGTACCTTCTCTTTGCTTTTGGCATTTTCATGAATATTACATGAGCAAGTGGAATAAGAAAAACAATGTGAAACTGGCTAACACGAATGCAGAAATTGGTATTTGAGGCAATTAAGGCCTAAAAAGGTTTCTGAAGATTTAATGTTTTTATTACGTATAGTGTGTTGTTATTTCAGTGAACCATATGCATAAGTCCTGTGTTCTGCTTTTTGCTTTCTGCAGTTGTGAAGGGAGCTGTCTGAGATCATTCCATGCTACCAGAAAAGATGGTGTAGATTCTTTTTGTGATTCTCTAGGCTTAACCAAGATGCAAGTGGAAGTATGTTATATATATTTACACTTTTTTATTAGTTCTGATATTTCTGAGCGTCTTGATTTTCTTGAGTGGGCATGGAGCTGATGTTATTGTTGTTTATGGATTGCTTTCCAGGCAATCCAGAAATACTTTTGCCCAAACTGTGAGAAGAAGATACATCAATGCTTTATCTGCAAGAACCTTGGCTCTTCTGATAAGTCTTGTGGGAGACCAGAGGTATGAAGTTATTGATCGCTATGTTGATTGTTGTTGGTGATTGTCAGCTAATTGGATGATTTTTGCATATTCTTCTAAACGTATCCTTAGGTATTTCAGTGCGTGTCAGCCACCTGCGGCTACTTTTACCATCCTCGCTGTGTCACAAGACAACTACGTTTAGAAAATAAAGCAGAGTCTGAAGCACTAGAGAAACAAATTATTGCTGGAGAGTTTGCATGCCCATTGCATAAATGCTGTGTCTGTGAAAATAGAGAGGTTAAGACAGACTCTGGCTTACAATTTGCTGTTTGCCGGCGTTGTCCAAAGGCCTACCACAGAAAATGCCTGCCGCGGTATGACTTCATTTATTAGCCATTCATTTTCAATTGCTATTCCAGAAATTCATTTGAATAACTGTTCTATTGATTTCTAGGGAAATTTCTTTCGAAGATATTGACGATGAGGCTATACTTACTAGGGCTTGGGACGGACTCTTGCACAACCGTGTTCTCATATATTGCCAGTAAGATTTATGTATGGTGTATTGTCTGTGGGACTCCAAAACTAAACTCACCTTAAGACACTTATTTTGAAAAATTTCATTTGTGCTAGAGAACATGAGATAGATGAAGAACTCCTGACACCGGTTAGGGACCATATTAAATTTCCTTTTACGGAAGAGAAGAAGGTTTTCATGAGAGAGAAAAGAAGGATACTGGAATCTCATGTGGGAAGAGATAAAGCTAGAACCAAGGATAAGGATCTTGGCTTTCAAGATACTCAAGGAAAAGCTTCTGTTATTTCAGTTAGAAGTTTGTTTCCTTCTTCAAAAGATGGTGTCTCCACAGAGAAGCATAGATTAGTCTCATCTGCACCAGACAATTTAAGGAAACGTAAGGAAGTTGATCTGTCCAAAAATTATAAAATGGTGCCACAAAAATCCCAGAAAATGATGGAATCTAAAGAGTCCCGTCAAGCTGGCAGGAATAAGGTGGAAATGAATGAGGCCCAGGAAGCTGGCACAAAGAAGCTGGGAGTGAAAGAGGCACATAAAGCTTGTAAAAGCAAGGTTTCTCTTGGTGAGAGATTGTTTGATTATATTCAGGAACCTAACATAAGAAAGCCTGGGCGGGTGCTTGCAGTTGACAGCAAGCACAATAAGACTGACTCAAATGCCCCAAAGAACCCAGGAAGAGAAATTCCTACGTTAGACAACGACTCGCAAAGGAGGTTAGTGTTTTTGTAGTGAAAATTCAGTTTTTTCCACTCTAAATTTGTATAGGACCTATCTGTAGGTTACTTCCATCGTATCTACTTTTGCGAATGTAGGATCTTGGAGATAATGAGAAACGCTAGAGAAGAAATAACTATGGATACTATGTTAAGGAAATACATAGCTCCATCTACGCATTCAGACTCTACAAGGAATGTCGTGGACAAGATGATCACTATGGGGAAGGTAGAGGGCTCAGTTCAGGTGGGATAGAAAGCTGAACCCGATCTCTATCTAGCTACTCTCAGCGCTCTTTTACTGAGTAGTGACTTCAATTTTGTCTCTTCAGGCTATCAGAACAGCCCTAAAAAAGCTCGAGGCAGGAGGCACCATCGAGGATGCAAGAGCAGTTTGTGAGCCAGAGGTTCTGAGCCAAGTTATCAAGTGGAAGGTCATATGCTTAGCTTTTAGAACATGCAGCAGCTGTCTGTTGTAGATTCTTATTTACTGTTTATGTATTTGCGCAAATGATATTTCTACACTCTTGCAATTAGTATTTTTTGCCAATCCTCTAGATGGTTGTTTCTTTTGTTTCAGGATAAGCTCAAAGTTTATCTTGCTCCATTTCTCCATGGTCCACGCTATACCTCCTTTGGTCGTCATTTTACTAATCCTGAAAAACTTCAGCAGGTAATATATTCTTTTAAAAGCATAAATAAGATTAAGGCTTAGGCATCCTGTAAGTTACAAGGATTCTCGGTTCGGTGTTAAAACTGAAGTCAACAAGTGAGGGAAAAAACTGTCAAGGAGAAATGACTTTTATAAAGTGTAGGCTGTTTATGCTTCAATTAGCTTAATCTGTCTTCTATGACCATTATAATGCTTTTAGTGAATGCTTTCAAGCACTTGTGTGATTAGTGAGTATCGTGTGCTGTTAACATCATTTGTCACATTCTAAGTCCTGTAGCTGAAGCTTGATGTGTGATCAGATCCTATACTTTGTCATGCAGATCGTTGATAGACTCCATTGGTATGCAGAAGATGGTGATATGGTGAGATTTGCTCACAAATGTTATTTGTCATGGTTTGATTTTATTACTTATCTTATTCCTTGTTTTTGCTGTAAGTTTATTGTTTCATTTACTTCTCTTAATTTTTCTTTTCTGACGTATAATGATATCTTGTTTCTGATATCTCTTCCAACAGATTGTCGACTTCTGTTGTGGTGCTAATGACTTTAGCTGGTTGATGAAGGTGAAGCTTGAAGAAACTGGGAAGAAGTGCTTATATAGAAATTACGATATTTTTCAACCGAAGGTAATGATTTGTACCTTTTGTTGTCCTTTATTATAATGTTTTATCATGACATAAGACAGCAGCATATACTGGACTGTGGTGTATTCTATTCATCAGTCTTCTAAAACTACTTATTGATGCATTTATTTTACTTTCAGAATAATTTCAATTTTGTGAAAAAAGATTGGATGACTGTAAGCAAAGATGAGTTGGAACCAGGCTCAAAGCTGGTAAGATAAGAATTTCTTTTTAATTTGAACGTTTTGTAAGCTTTCATATCCTGCAAATCGTTGAGTACTTACTATCTGATTACATATATATTTTGGAATTATGAGCAGATTATGGGGCTAAATCCACCATTTGGAGTCAATGCTTCGCTTGCAAACAAGTTTATCACTAAGGCTCTTGAATTTCGCCCAAAGATTCTTATCGTTATTGTGCCTCCTGAGACTGAAAGGTTTTAGTATCCATCTATCTGATCTGCTCCCCTCTACCTTTCATAATACTATAATAATGATTCCTCAACAGGTTAAATCCGTACCAGTTCAGTTGTTAAATTTTACACTTTCCTCAACAGGTTAGATAAAAAGAAGTCATCCTATGTGCTTATATGGGAGGACGAGAAGTTCCTATCTGGAAATGTAAATAATTCGCCTTTTTTTTTGTTTGTCTGTTTTCCCTCTCTTGATTTTGCTTTTTAAGATATTGAGCCTTTCTTGAGTTTTGGTTAAACGTTTTGCTTCTTGTTTATTCCTTACAGTCATTTTACCTGCCTGGTTCTGTCAATGATGAAGACAAGCAATTAAAAGACTGGAATAATGTTCCACCACCACTATCTCTCTGGAGTCGGTCCGACTTTGCAGTGAAGCACAAGAAGATAGCGGAAGAGAATTACCATTTGCATAGGGATGTGGGGAGCTCAAAGTTAAAGAAAGTTGAAGAAGCAAACATGTCTTTGCATCCAATTGGAGCTTTGGATTCCATATGTGATGGTAATTCAATGCGGAGAGATAGTCCTTTTGAAATTAGTGAGAATTTCATAAAGGAAAACGAAGATGTTCGTATGGAAAAAGATGAATCTAAGGTAGTTGAATGTGTTAATAACATTTTTCTCTCTGAGAAAATTGAAGCACCGGAAACTGTAGCACGTGTACATCAGTCAGATCATTTGTCAAGGAGAAGTCAGCTGGAAAGGGAGGATAAAACCAAAGACTACTCTGGTGGAAAGCTTGGGAAGTCGGTGGATTTTAAAAATGTTGATTGGAAGAACGATGACATGGAAGAAAATAGAGGAGACTTGAATAAAGGACCAGAAAGCTTCAAAGTAAAAATTCACGAGATGACATCTGATCGGCTGAGTCCTGTTAGGTCTTCTCCAGATGATATATATGCTTTCTGGACATCAATCTCCAATTTAACACCTCAAAGATCTCACGAGTCTGTAGAAGCATCTCTGCCTGCAATAACAAGGACAAAAAGTAACTTGGGAAAAGATTTTAGAGAACCTGATAGTAAAGTGCAGGTCATTGGAAAACCTGAAGTGACGCGGAATAGGCCGAGCTCTGTTAGATCTTCTAGAGAGGACATGTACACAGTTCGTCCATCACCAGCAAATACAGTTCAGAGATCTTTTGGAGCGTCTGAACCATCTTATGGTGTAAGTTTGTCCCATTTCGATGATGGTCTTGCTGCAAAGTATGGTTTTGGTGGAGGCTACAGAATGCCGGATTCTCCTTTTATACCTGATCAGTTTCCATTGGCACCAGCTACGCGAAATGGTCCTAACGAGATGTTTGATTACAGAGGCTACTCTGACCTTGATAGAGGAGTTGATCCAGCAGAGTATTCGGAGAGGTACAGCGGGCACTTGGACCCCATGTTAGTACCTCCAAATCTGATGGATAATCCATTTTCAATGCAACAACGCTATGGACCTCACTTTGATCAAATGATTTACCAGAGGATGAGCTCTTTCCCACCCCAGCCTCCAGCGCAACCTAGTGAACACCATTTGTATGATCCTCCTGGCTTTCTGCCACAGCCCCCGCCACCTGAAGACTTGGGGACAAGTTCTATGGGTTTTGCCCCTGGCCCGAACTACCCTTATATGGGTAGTTCTGGCGGTTGGATTGACGACTAGCTCAGTTCTTATATTGTTGTGTTTGCAGCAGTAATAGTTTGATCAATCTTCTGTCTCTTATCTCGAAAGTTTTAGGATGATTAGAAGACATACAATTTATTCCTCGTACTTATGTTTAGCTGGTGGGCATTTTGGCTGTTAAATACAACAGCTCACGTCAAATTTGGTGCTTTCACAGCAGATTCAGCAATCCACAGATCTGAGAAATGGAAGAAAGTGTGAGAAACTTAATTAAGGTATGGATCTCTACGTCAATCTCCATGTGTCATTGTTATTACATATCATCTAAAATCTCCAAAGGTGTTCTTCGTCTCCTCTCTATTCTTCCAGTCTGTATTCTGTTTCTTGTTCTTCCTCTGTTCCTTTCTCTTGTGCACTTTTGCGCGATTTCAGCTCTTTTTCTCTCGTTGCGTGCAAACTTCAATCTTTTTCTCTATGCCTTTGATCAAGGACCTTTGTTCCCACATCCTCTAAAACTATCTCGTTTCATCTGCTTTACTTGCTTACCAATCAAAATCAGACTTCACCCTTCACCAAATGACATCAGGAATCTTCATCATAAGAATGAAACTACTTGCAGTTGTGGCGTTTGTGAGTGACAGGCGTTTGGCTATTATTGCCTCAAGTGCTGAGAAACAGTGTCCATGAGAAAGCGATAAATGAATGTTTGATGGTTATTGACCTTGCCAAACGCGCAAGCTATTCACTTCATAATTTTCGAAAAGAATTTCATTAAAAGGCTTAAGAGCAGAACAACAAAACTTAATATCTCTTCAATATGTGAAATGTTATAAAAAATATTAGAGCATCTCTATCTATAGATTCTTATTTTGAGATTCTTAACTACTAAAATATCATTATTTTTGTAAAAATCTATTTTTTGCTTAAATTTTTATTCTTTAAATGAAATGGTTAAATGAGATAATAACATGTGTATGAGATAATTTCTTATTTAAAAATTTTAAGTTATTCTTTTGCTCTTTAGAGAACCCATCACTTTTTTTTCACTTTTTTTTTTTTTTTTTTAATATTAAGAATTTTAGTTAACATCTTCCATTGGAGATGGTCTTATTTCGAAAAAGCTAAGACTGGTTCTAACTATACATGTTTAACTTTTTTTTTTTAAGACTAGGTCCATAACCCTTAATAATATTATGTGAGGTAACTGAAGTCAACTATGATGAAAAAGAAATGAGAAATTGACATTTAACCAAGTAACCTCGCTACTCTTATTTAATTATATATAAAAATGTTTGACCTAGCAAACTATTATTAACAAAAACATGAAGTACATAATGATTCTCATTTGGCTTCCATTAGATATTTCTTTGTTGATTTCAAACAATGTTAATATTGTTTTATTAACATTGTTAATGGATCAATGTTGCTTCCTTCAGAATCAAATCAATCAGACCAACCAATCTTACCGGATCAATATTGCTTCCTTCAGAATCAAATCAGTCAGACCAAACAATGTAACCGGATCTACTATTGAGTAGATATACAGAGAAACGCAAAACAAATCATATATCCGATTCTACAAACAATGGCTGTGTTCTTAAAAATAGCTGCACTGCAACAAAACAAGTTTAATAAGAGTGAAAACGGTGAGACTTTGAGTCTCTGCGACAGTTATGGTGATCACGCCACCTATAAAAACGATCACGCGACCATAAAATACTCTACAGATATCACCAGGTATATTTTGGACGATTCTTTTAATTATTTTTGTCCTTGCAGGTGACTATTTCTTCTATCTCTGTTGCCGTCACAGCGATTTGGATAAGAACATGGCCAATATGTAGCTGTCAAATTATATTTGCCCAATTTTCTATTCTGAACGTGTTTCATCCAATCTGACTAGAATATCCTGAAAACAATAGTATAAAGTCAAATTCTTGGCGATCAGGAAAAAGCACAAAAGAGATCTAGAGAGATGGAGGACGAACTAAAGATCTTCATAAAAGTTTGGGTTTCAGCAATAATATCCATTGTTTATTGTTACTTCTTCTCAACTAGAATCAAAGCTGGTGTTTTTCGATTGCTCTCTGTTCTTCCTGTATGTGCTCTGTTTCTTGTTCTTCCTCTGTTTTCCTCCTCTGCTCACTTCTCTTGTTACACATCTTTTTTCCTTACATGGCTCGCAAATTTCAAACTCATTCTCTTTTCCTTCGATCAAGGTCCTCTTTCACCACTTCCTCCAAATCTTTCTCGATTCATTTGCTTTACTTGCTTCCCAGTCAAACCTCAAGAAAACCCTAAACCTCAAAATCAAGTCCCCAAATGGGTTTTTGCCATTAAAGTTGTCGTCTTTGGTGTCTTGTTACATTTATACGAATACAAAGGATGTATGTCTCCGACTGTGCTATTGGTTCTCTATTCTCTACACATGTACTTGGAGCTTGAGTTTCTCTTAACTTTCGTCAAAGTTTTGGTCTTTATCACTCTTAGGTGCGATCTAGAGCCACAAGCCTATGAACCATACTTAGCCACTTCTCTTCAAGAATTCTGGGGTCACCGTTGGAACCTCATGGTCCCTGCTATTCTCCGGCCGGCCGTTTACACCCCGGTGCGAAGAATCGCGGAACGGAAATTGAACTCGGATCTGAGTTTGTTCGTGGGAGTTTTCACAACTTTCCTTGTCTCCGGTGTGGTACACGAGCTGATGTTCTTCTATATGACCCATGAGATGCCTACAGGGGAAGTCACTTGGTTCTTTGTGTTACATGGAGTTTGCACGGCGGCGGAAAAGGCGATGAAGAGGACAGTTATGCGGCGCTGGTGGAACGTTAGTCCGATGGTGTCACGGATAATGACAGTGGGATTTGTGGTTGTGACGAGTGGTTGGTTGTTTTTGCCTCCTCTTATAAGAAGCAACATCATCGAAAGACTCGCTAACGAAGCCCTTTTCTCTATTGATTTCTTCATGCGCAAGTTTTCTTTCTTTTGGGTTATAAATCGCTAATTTATGTTATTTAACTATATTTATTGTTGTGAAATATGATGACAAGATATTGTATGATTACTTGGTTTACAAGATGTTAAAATTGGAAATGTCATTTTATGCATCACCCCATTCGTTGATCAAATAATTGTCATTTATAAGGAAACCTCGAGATTCAAAAATATGTGGAAGAAATAGAAAGACTTTTTTTTTTTTTTTTTGACAACGGCATAATACGTTTGAGATCTAAACTAAAAAAAGTCACCGATCATGGAGGAACTCTCTGGCCCGTCTAGCTAGCGCGTCCGCTTTGTGATTGATCGCTCTCGGTATGACTGACAATGAGAAGGTTGAGAAGGATGCCGACAACCGCATGAACGCCTCCTGGTATGGACTGAATGCAGGCCAATCATCAGGTTGATCGAAGATCCGAAACACCAACTCACTATCTGTCGAGATCTCAACTTCAGATACTTGTAGAAGCCTTAGAGATTCCATCGCCCATAGTACTGCCTCCACCTCCGCATGTAAGACAGAAAGACTCCTGGACACCCCTTTAGCTCCCATCCGTTCTCCATCCACTGAATCTGAAAAGCAATACCAACCTAACCCAGAGTAACGATCAGTATCCTTCCAGGACGCGTCCACAAAGCACTTATAGCCTGTGAATTGCAAATTAGCTGTGGTAGGGAAAACTAGTTTTGACTTCTTTATAAGGTCCCTAGTAGACCTATTGCCACTACAGGTAGACCTCTCCAAACTTGCCTCTGACCATTCATGATGTTCTGTTACGGCAACGTCTAATACCCTTAATGGATCCAGAATTTTACCAGAGAAGCAGAAAGCATTTCTTGCTTTCCATATCTGCCATAGAATCCACGGAAATCATTGCCATTCGTTTCGAACCTTCATCAGTCGAAACAAATACTCTAAGTTAAACCAAACAGATGCACCTGGAAAAACATCTGGTGCAGAAGGGATGCATGATAGCGCCCAGACTTGGAGGGCCGGTGGACAGAGGAACAGAGCATGATTAACCGACTCTTGTTCCTCGTCACATCGGCTGCACCTCATATCACAATTTAATCCTCTGTGGGCTATATTTTTACTGACTGCTATACATCCAGATAGGATTTGCCAGATAAAATGTTTTATTTTGTTCGGACAATCCAACTTCCATATATGACTATACAGGACCTCAAAGTTTGGACCCCACTGTTTGACTTCAGTATCTAATAGGTGTTCCGCTAACTGATATCCCGATTTAACTGAATATCGTCCTGTTGGTGTGTAATGCCACCCCCAATAGTCTGGACGGTCCCTAATTGGGATCGGAATGCCCAGTATCAAATCTACATCTTGAGGATGAAAGTATTGTTGAACTAAAACCTCTTTCCATTTACCCGTAGGTTTATCAATAAAATGATCCAGGGTTAGATCAGGGAACAAGTTCAAGTCGGACCAGACTGCCGGTCTGGGTCTCGTGTCCGGGATCCACGGGTCATACCAGGCTCGCATTGTTCTCCCATTACCAATTCGCCTAATGCATCCCCTTTGAACCAGGTCTCTCGCCGAGCATAAGCTACGCCACCCATATGAAGATAATGTTTTCAGAGGAACTTCTAATAAACATTGGTCCTTGTAATACCTACCCTCCAGAACCTTTGCCAACAGAGAGTTTGGAGATTCTAATGTCACCATATTTGTTTTGCTAGCATTGCAGTATTAAAGTTTTCCAAGTTTCGAAAACCCAATCCTCCCTCCAGTTTTGTTTTGCACACCGTGTTCCACCTACGCCAATGTATTCCTCTAGTCTCTCCAGATCCCGACCACCAAAAATCAGCTATAGCTGAATTTAGAGACTGAATCGTCCCCCTGGGTAGTCTAAAACATGACATCACATAGGTTGGTAACGCTGTCAAAACAGACTTTATCAAAATTTCCTTTCCTGCTTTCGAAAGGAATTTAGTCGACCAATTACAAATGCGTGCTTGTAGTTTGTCCTTTACAAACGCAAAGACTTTAGTCTTTGTTCCCCCTATACTTTCTGGTATCCCTAAGTATGTACCCATACCCCCTAAATTGGAGATCCCTAATATCTGTTGAATCGGTCTCTTTATATCCTCGGAGACGACATGACCAAATTGTATGGCAGATTTCTCAAAATTTATTTGTTGACCCGATATCACCTCATACTCTTTCAAGATCCCTAAGATTTGTCTGGCCTCTGCAAGGTTGGCCTGACAAAAAAATAAACTGTCATCTACAAATAAAAGATGAGAGATGGCAGGGCTTGTTCTAGCTATAGACAACCCAGTAAGCACCTTCTGTTTTTCGGCCGCTTTCAATCTACATATTAACCATTCTGTACATAGAATAAAGATGTACGGTGACAGCGGGTCCCCCTGTCTAAGACCTCTGCTAGGTATAATTCGTCCCCCTGGTGCCCCATTAATCAACACTGCAAATTCAACTGTTGTTAAGCAGTGCATCACACACTCCACCCATTTGGCACAGAAACCCATCTGACCAAGCATGGCTCTAACAAAATGCCATTCAATCCTGTCAAAAGCCTTACTCATGTCAGTTTTGATAGCCATATACTTATTTTTGATTGATCCATTAGTGCGTAGCGCATGAAACATTTCCTGTGCCAGTAGAATATTATCAGATATCAATCTTCCAGGTATAAACGCAGTCTGCGTTTCTGAGATAAGTTTCGGTAATAATTTCTTTAATCTTAAGCACATAACCTTAGATATCAACTTATATCCAACATTACACAAACTAATTGGCCTAAAATCCATCATTTTAGTTGGGCGATCTCTTTTTGGTATAAGACAAATATTAGTCTTATTCAAACTCTTATCAAAATATCCAAAAGTTAGGAAATTATTGACCAACTCGAAAAGATCTGTCTTTACCACCTCCCATGAATATTGGAAAAACAAAGCAGTCATACCATCCGGTCCCGGTGTTTTCTCCGGATCCATCATGAATAAGACTTCTTCCACTGTTACCTCCCTCATTAACCATTGATTATCAATTTCCGTTACCCGTGACTTGATTATATCACAATTTATCTGTGTACTGCCAACACTAGAGAAAAGTCCTCTAAAATATCCTCCTCTTTTGTCACCCATATTCCTTGATCATTTAGGAGCCCAACTATTTTATTTCGTGCTCTACGTTGTTGTGTCTGAGCATGGAGAAATTTCGTGTTTTCATCTCCCTCCTGGAG
>JAKUCM010008831.1:0-26698 GCA_023374145.1 Lepidium sativum | reverse complement strand
AAACAATACTTCACCAAGCTTGATGAAACCGTCACCGGAAAGGTGAGATTTGGTGATGATTCACGCATTGATATCAAAGGAAAAGGATCAATATCCCTTGTTGATCAAAATGGGAATGACAAGGTGTTGAAAGATTTGTATTTTATTCCCGATTTGAAGAGCATTATAATAAGTTAATAAGTCTTGGACAAGCGAAGAAAGAAGTTTGTGACATTAGGTTGAGAAGAGATAACCTAATTATGCATGATCAAGAAGGAATAGTCATTTTTAATACAAAAAGGAAAAAGAATCGCTTATACAAGGTACTCATGGATATAAAGGATATCACACAATTGCATCTTAAAGTGAGTGTAGTAGATGGCATTCGAGATTAGAACATGTGAATCTTGATACAATGAGAAACATGGTTATGGAGGTTTTGTTACAGGTCTTCCAAGGATGAGTAATAACAAGGAAATTTGTGGATCTTGCTTATTCGGAAAACAAACAAGAAAGAGAAGTGCAAGATCTTTGTGGATCTTGCTCATGGAGATCTTTGTGGAGATCTTTGTGGACCAATAACACCATCAACGGCTGCGGGTAATAGGTACATTTTTGTGCTTATTGATGATAGGAGTCAATATATGTGGATGAGTTTATTGAAAGAGAAAGGTGATGCATTCAATAAATTCAAGAAATTGAAAGAGATTGTGGAGCTATAAACAAAAGAAAAGATACAAGTGTTTCAAACGGATAGAGATGGAGAGTTTGTATCAAAAGAGTTTGGTTACTCTGAATGCTGCAAGTAATGACGATTTCATGACCAACAAAGGGAAAGGCTTTTGCATTGATCGAGAATCTAGCTGCAAGTTCGAGAAATTTGTGCCCCAATAAAGATTCACTGGACAAGCAATCCAATGTTAGAACTCAGAAAATAAAGGGGCTTAAGGATAAAATCACTTCATTGCAGCGAGCGGAGTCAAGAAGAGAACTATGCACTAGTGTGATACAATATTTCAAGCTATTCAGGAGCCTCCAAAATCTGCATCGACCCCGAGTCAGCCCTTAGTTAGCACTCAAGATGACATTAAGACGATGTTACAACAACTTATTCAGGGACAACTTCACGCCGCCATCAGATTAATGGATGAGTTGATAAGATGTACGACGAGCTGAGCACCATTTCACATGTGCAAAAGTATGATCCTCCTTATGATAATAACGAAGACTACAAGGAGTGCGACACTATCACATTGAGAAGTGCAAGAAAACTTGAGGAGGTTGTGAGGAAACCAGCGACCGAGAAATTTGTTATAGATCTTGACGGCGATAAGGAAAAAAGGCAGGTAAGGATGAAGTCGAGCCAACACATAAACCTGCATTAGAGATAACGCAAGAATAGAGCCAGAGGATCCCAATGAGTTCGAGCCAGAGGACGACAACAGTATTGGAGAAAGCATATACACTTACAACCCCATACCCTATTACACCAGAGAAGTCTCAAAAGGACTTTGAAATTGCTAGGTGTAAGGAGATGATTGGTGATTTGTCGGTAAGATTACTGTTTCTTGATGCTATGTAGATGATATCTTCTCTTAAAAGCTATCTCAAGGGCCTAGTCACCATCAAGTGTACTATTGAGGAAGAGGTGATGATGATTAACCAAGACTGTAGTGTAGTACTTCAAAATAAGCTGCCAAAAAAGAAAGAGGATCTTGAGTGATTTGTGTGTTATCAATTCAGATTGGTTCGCTAGTTTTTGCTCGATCCCTGTGTGCTCTTGGTTCGAGTATGAACTTAATGCCTTATTCAGTTCTGTTGTGTTTGGGGTATATTGAATTCGTGAAGACTAGCATTTCATTGATTTTCGCATACTATACAGTGAAACTTTTGGTAGAAATCCTAGAAGTTTTGCATGTCAAGATACAAAACGAATATGTGCCAAAAGATTTTCTAGTCTTAAAACTGGATAAGGAACCAAAATATCCCTTGATTTTTGGTAGACTGTTTCTAAGGACAGTCAGAGCAATAATCGATGTGAAAAACGGGAGAATTGATTTTCATTTAGGCGATATGGTTATGCGTTTTGAGATCGATAAAATGCTGAAGAAGCATATCCTGAATGGGATGAACTTTGTGGTCGACACTTCAGAAGAAATCACATAAAGAAGTAACCGACGAGATCCTTTCTAATGATCCCGTAGACACAGTTTTCACTAAGGTTGAAACAGCATTCAGATTTTTGATATACACGCATTTTAACATATTTTAGGAGCCTTTTTTAGTTCACTTTTCATACATATATGTTGCACCTACATCATACTCGAGTCATATGTAGTTTGTACGCGCATGTTACATTTTCATAGCATACACATTGGATATGAAGTTTTTTTTCAGGAAATTTGGACTCGGATTGAAATTCAATGGTAACTCACCCAACAAGACGCGGATGGCATGCGGAACCACCTTTGACGTGCCAAGTCCACTTCAACTTTGACGTGACAAGTCTACTTCACCTTTGACGTGCCGAGTCTACTTCACCTTTGACGTGTCGAGTCCACTTCACCTTTGACGTGTCGAGTCCACTTCACTTTTGACGGGCCAAGTCCACTTCACTTCTGACGGGCTGAGTCCACTACACCTTTGACGGCCCAATGACTCGACTCGGCCCACGAAGTCGAGTCAACTATCTTTCTTAATGATTTTTTGTTTTTACATTTTTGGTTTAACGAGGGGATGAGCATAAATACCCCCGTAGTGTTACAAAGAACGGGGACGCTTTTACACTGTTTTCAGAACCATTCGAGCTTTTCTTTGTTCTAATTCTAGAACAAGAATTCTACTTTCGTTTTATGATCTTTTGAATTTAGTTTCAGTTTGCTTTTATTCTAAGTTTACTTTCTGAATTTTTTATCATGTCTTCCACCTTCATTGTTATCTTAATTGTTTCAGCCATGAAGTTTGAGTAGTTAACTTAGGGTTTCTGAGGGAATGGACTAGATCAGCATGGGCCTTAAAGTTGTCAAAGTCGCTTAAGAGTAGAATAATATGATCTCTTTTGTTTCGGTGTTGATAATGCTTGTGCCTTTCTGATCAATTGGAACATGATTTTAGACGTTTAACTCCCGATGGGTGTGTTAAACTGTCTGACTTAACCGTCTTAAAAATCTACATTCTTAGCCTATGGGATTAGTTGTCTAAGGTGTTTATTAGGCTCGTTTAACCTATTTTTTCATGCTAGTTAGGTTGTTAAACGCTTATGATGATAAGGTCGGTTGATAGCTTTGCTAAGGCTATTTACCATGAGAGTGGACTAAGTAATTATGAGTTTATTGCCTAGAGATCTGCTCTGTTTGAGTTTGTTAAGCGATTTAGTGATTTTAAGTGAAACACTGATCCGTGATCTCTGCGTCTTAAGAAATCCTTTCTCTTACTTATTGCTTACACTTGACTTTTGCTTTTTACTGCACTTTGTCATGCTATTTGCTCTTTACTGCACTTCTCATGCTGTGTGCTCTTTATTGCACTTTGTTATGCACTTTCCACTTCACTTTGTTTCGTTGTTTACTTTTCATTTTTACTTTCGTTTCCCGTTGTCTAAATTGCTCACTTAGGTTGATAGGTGACAAACCCTTGAATTGATCTGGCTTGAATGAGAGTAGTCTATCACATTCTAATTGTTAGTTACACTTCCACTAGGATTGACACATATTGTACTACATCGACATCAGTATAACAGGATTTGAAAAACAGAGTAAATTCTTGTTATCAAATTGGCGATGTTGCCAACTGAGTTTTTGTTAACTACATTTAGAATTTTAGACTTTCTGAGATCAAGTTCTTTTTCTTCCACGGTACTCACTCACTTCTGGTTTTGTCTCAGGTGACTTTGCAACTCTGCTATTCAACTTGACCTTACCACTCGTTTTGAGCTCACTTGTTGCATGCATACACGCTCCAAAGGCAGTCCGAACCTTCTCAGTTTCAAAGACAGTATCGACAGACTCCCATGTCAGTTGCAAAAGCAGAGAAATTGTACCCACTCTGATCTAGACAACATCATGTCAATAGATCACCCAACCGGATCAAACACACATCATCTCCCCCAAGATATGCGAGCAATGTGACCTCACCAGAGGAGGCCTCGAATGATTGGGGCTGGTGATGCGCCTAGCACACACACACTGCGACATGGAATTGTACCTCCTGCCATACCTAACAACATTTTTGAGATTAAAAGCTGTACAATTGCCATGATTCAGAGCAATAAATTTCACGGGCTATCAGCTAAAGATCCCTTTGACCATCTAGATGAATTTGAAAGACTTTGTCACATGGTTAAAAACAGTGGCGTCAGCGAGGATGCCTTGAAATTTCGGTTGTTTCCGTTTTCATTGGGAGACAAAGCACGACTCTGGGAAAAGCACATACCTAAAGGCACAATGGCTTCATGGAATGAGTGTAAGCAAGCTTTTCTAACAAAGTACTTCTCCACGTTAAGGAATGCAAAACTCTGCAATGAAATTTCCAGCTTTGCACAAAAGAACGGTGAATCATTTTATGAAGCTTGGGAGCGGTTCAAAATGTACCAGTCTTAATGCCCTCATCATGGCTTTACCACTAAGTTTGTACTCAACACACTCCATTGTGGCGTTCATCCGAAGATATGTATGCTCCTTGACACAACAAGAAATGGGAATTTTTCCAACAAGAATGTTGAAGACATTTGGGAGCTAGTGGAGAATTTAGCTCAAACAGATGGTAAATACAACAAAAAATACGACAGAACACTCGGAGGTACGATACACTCAGATCCCGTAAGCATAAAAGAAATCAACGCACTAATGCAAAGTTGGACAGACTAGTAGCAGTACATCAGAAACCAGTCAACCAAGTGTGTCAAGAAGAACTCGAATACGAGGAGGATGAACAGATTGAAGAACTCAGCTATGTTCAGAACCAAGGCAATGGATACAAACCCTACAACAACTACAAACACAATCCAAACCTCTCTTACAAAAGCACCAACGTTGCTAACCCACAAGACCAAGTCTACTCACCCAAGCAACAACACAGCCAACCCAAACCATACATCCCTAAGTAGCAATACCCCCAAAGCTATCAACCAAGTCAGCCGGTGCCCCCAAGATACGAACCTCCAGCTCCAACTGTTCCTCAACAGACCCCAGAAGTCATGAATATTCTGCAACAAATACTAAAAGGTCAGGCAGCAACTGCAACAGAACTCACAAAGAAACTTGCAGAACTACACTCCAAAATTAATGCATCACATCATGACCTCAATTGTAAGTTCGAAACACTAAACTCACGGCTAAGTTTGTTTAAAATCAGCAAGCCTCTTCTTTAACGATGAAAACTAGCAGGCAACTCCCAAGTAAAGTAGTTCAGAATCCGAAGGAGTACCACACTAATGCAATTACCCTTAGAAGTAGACGTGAGTTATTATTTCGTGCAGAGCATATAAAAGATACTGAGGACAGTATAAATCAAGAAGGGGAGGATGACCTCATCAACGATAAGGCTGAAAAGTCCTTACCAAAAATCCAACTCGACCCCCTAAATTAACCGCAACCGAGTAAAGCAAATTTCACCACATTGAGCGGAAAATGTCAATCCTGAATTCCAACTCGAGCCAAATACCTAAGTGACACCATCTGAAGCTCAAAAGCAGCCAACACCACTAGAAACAGTTAAACCGTTTATTCCCACCTTACAAACCACAGTTGCCCTTCCCACAGAGATTCAAAAATGAATTCGATGAGAAGTACACAGTACTTTTTTACAGGAAAATTCAAGGCATTGAGCTCAAAGTCCCATTATTAGATGCACTTATTTTGATGCCTCCTTACTAGAAATTTCTTAAAGATGCAATTAAGGAGATACCAAAAGAGGTCGAAGGTATGGTAGTGCTCACTCACAAAATCAGCTCCATCATTCAAAGAAAAGTGGTACCAAAGAAGCTAGGTGACCCTGGAAATTTCACCATTACTTGCTCATTGGGACCCTTATCCTTTAGAAAGTGCCTATGCGATCTTGGAGCATCAATAAGCCTCATGCCACTCTATGTTGCAAGGAGATTGGGTTTCAATAACTACAAATCTTGCAAAATATCATTGGTTCTAGCGGACAGGTTAGTATGAATCCCTCACGGCATCTTAGACGATCTTCCTTTGAGGGTAGGAGGAGTCCAAATACCAACTGATTTTGTTGTCTTAGACATGGATGAGGAACCTAAGGACCCGCTACTCTTTGGAAGACCCTTTTTGGCTACTTCTGGAGCAGTCATTGGTGTTCAGAAAGGAGAAATCCAACTTAACTTGGGACCAGACTTCAAAATGAAGTTCAACATCAATGATGCGATGAAAAAGCCAACCATAAAAGGTCAAATGTTCTCAATTTAGGAAATGGATGCTTTGACTGATGAGTTATTAGAGGAATTAGCTGCAGAAGATCACCTACAAGTCGCATTGACTAAGTCACCCACGGATGGATATTTGAGTATTGAAGCTGAATGTTATAGGAAATTTCTTGACGCTCACAGTCAAGTAAAGAGTGATGTGGTGATTAAAGAATTGGTTGAACCAAGTGCTAAAGTTAAACCAGTACGCCAAAATTTGGCGATAATTGCGTCAGACTCGAGTTTTGGACTCGAGTTGAATTCACTCCAGTGCACCACATCAACTGTTGCTGACGAGTGGTCTAAGATGAAGGCTCCCAGAGTGGAACTGAAACAACTTCCAGCAGCGCTAAGGTACGCTTTCTTGGGTTCTTACTGCACATATCATGTCATTGTCAATGATTCTTTGAGTAGTGATGAGATGAGCATAATGTTAAATGAATTAAAAAGATTTAGGAGGGTATTAGGTTATTCCCTAGCTGACATTAGAGGCATATCACCTAGTATTTGCACTCATACAATTCATCTTGAAACCGAATCACATTCAAGAATGGAGCCCCAAAGAAGGTTGAATCCAAATCTAAAAGAAGTGGGTAAAAAGGAAATTCTTAAGTTACTAGATGTTGATATTATCTATCCAATTTCTGATAGTAAGTGGATTTCGCTTGTTCATTGCGTCCCTAAAAAGGGAAGAATCACTGTGGTTAAAAATGAAAAGAACAAACTAATTCCCAGTATAACTATCACAGGCCATAAGATGTGCATTAAATATAGGAAGTTAAATTCATCATCTAGAAAAGATCATTTCCCACTTACATTCATTGATAAAATGGTATAACAGTTAGCTAATCACAAATACTACTGCTTCTTAGATGGATATAGTGGATTCTTTCAAATCCTTATACATTCTGATGACCAAGAAAAAACCACTTTCACTTGCCCCTATGGAACATTTGCATATAGAAGAATGTCATTTGATTTGTGCAATGTACCTGCTACTTTTCAATGTTGCATGACTTCTATTTGTTCAGATCTGATCGAGGGCTGGTTGAAGTTTTCATGGATAATTTCTCTGTCTATGGCTCCTCCTTCTCCTCTTGTTTGTCAAATCTGTGCAGGGTACTTAGCAGGTGTGTGGAAACTAATCTGGTGCTGAACTGGGAGAAGTGTAATTTCATGGTTAGGGAAGGAATTGTTTTGGGGCACAAGATATCAGAAAAGGGTATTGAAGATGATAAAACCAAGATTGAGGTCATGTTTCAGCTACAACCTCCTAAGACAGTTAAAGATATTAAAAGTTTCTTGGGACATGCTGGATTCTACAGGAGATTCATCAAGGATTTCTCAAAAATAACAAGACCACTAACACGTTTACTATGCAAGGAAGTCAAGTTCGACTTTAACTTAGACTGTCTTGAGGCATTTTTAAAAATCAAAGAAGCTTTGGTGTCCGCCCCAATAGTCCAGTCTCCAAACTTGACTCTACCGTTCGAGATTATGTGCGATGCAAGTGATTATGCAGTGGGAGCAGTTCTGGGTTAGAGGAAAGACAGGAAGATGAACGCAATTTATTACACCAGCAGGACACTTGACGACGCTCAAGTCAAGTATGCGACTGCTGAAAAAGAGCTTCTAGATGCGGTCTTTGCTTTTGAGAAATTTAGACCTTACCTCGTCAGATCCAAAGTGATTGTGCACACAAATCATGCAGCTTTGAAGTACTTGATGAAAAAGAAGGATGCTAAGCCAAGGTTACTAAGGTGGATACTGCTACTGCAAGAGTTTGACATGAAAGTAGTGGACAAACCTGGAGTGGAGAACGGGGTAGCCGATCACCTATCGCGGATGATGATAGAGGACTCCATGCCAGAAGAGCAACTCATGACATTCAAATGAGTGACCACTAGAGTAGAACCTAACTTGGATGTCAAACTCGAGTCGCAAGCACACACCTGCAACCTGGAAGTGTTAGAAAATTGTCACCGAATTAGCGGTAAGTTCGCTGGAGCCACTGTACATTGGTACGCGGATTTGCTCAATTACATGGTTGTTGGTGAAGTGCCAAAAAGTGTGGATTCCTATCAAAGAAAGAAAATTTTCAGAGATGTGAATCACTACTTTTGGGATGAGCCATATTTATACAAAAAAGGATCCGACGAATTATTTAGAAGATGTATTGCAGATGAAGAAGTTCAGGGAATCCTTGAGCATTGTCATGGTTCAATGTACGGTGATCATTTTGCCACATTCAAGACAGTTCAAAAATTTCTCCAATCAGGTTTATGGTGGCCGACTATGTTCAGAGACACTCAATCATTTATCTCTAAGTGTGATTCGTGTCAAAGAATGGGCAACATCAGCAAGAGAAATGATATGCCACAAAATCTGATATTGGGGATTGAAGTCTTTGACTGTTAGGGCATTGATTTTATTGGGCCATTTAACCCTCCTTCACATGGAAACAATTATATTCTGGTAGCAGTTGACTATGTTTCCAAGTGGGTAGAGGCAATTGCATGCCCAAAAAATGACTCTAATGTAGTGCTGAAACTTTTCGAGAGTATCATCTTTCCAAGGTTTGGGATTCCAAGAGTCATAATAAGTGACGGTTGTACTCACTTTATTAACAAAGTGTTCGTGGGATTATTGAAAAAGCATGGGGTTAAGCACAAGGAAGCAACTCCGTATCACCCTCAAACAAGCGGACAAGTGGAGATATCAAACAAACAAATACAAGTCATTTTAGCTAGAGTAATGGGAGTGTTAAAACGAGACAAGGTAGTCAAATGTTTTTGCCCTTGAATCCTTAACCTGTATTTCCTTTACAAACACTAGGGAGACAACATCAAATGTGCGTTTGGAAGAGGCAAACAATTTCCTAAGAAGATTCAGTATGTTTTTATTGCCTAAAGCATATAATGGCGTTTTCAAATGGTTAAGCACAAGCTCATGATTTTTCAGTTCACAAGGTTCAATCAACAAGTTCATAAGCAAGTTATCTAATTCAGGCCAAGTTCTAAACAATGCATATTTAGTCTTACCTCTGAAAATGTCAAACAAATGATTGCACAAAGAAACTCTTAAAGCAGAAGTTAAGTCATGCAAATCATCAACCATAAACCCAAGTTGCATAGAACAATCTTCAGGTGTGAGTGGTTTAAAAGATGGAATAATTTTTTCATAAACAGAACTTGAAACACGAAATTACTTCACATTTTCTAGTCCAAAACGTTTTTCTTCTCTAGTAGAAACAATCACAAAAAGTTAGGTTTATTCCCTTCCAAACTAAATTTCTTACATAGCTCCTTTGAGTTATCACAAAGAAATGGCATAAGGACTGGTTCTTGAACAAAGTATGGTTGTTGCTCTATTTGATTCAGAGTTAAACTCCTTGTGGATGTGGTTCCTTCAAGGTTATTGCACTCATTAATGTACCTGGATTTTCCTTGGCACTTAAAGGCAAGATCAAGTGTATTATACTAGAAATTTCAACATTCAAAACAGATTTTTTATAGCCACAAGTGAATATGATATTATTCAAATATTGAATAGACTCATAAGTCAAATTAACCTGAGTGCCACATAAGAGGTTTGAGAAAATTTGAGCTTTGGGTTGGCTAGGTTGCTCAAGCTCGACACCTTGATTTTATGTGTAAAGCTCGAGTTCCATTTTATCACCAACAGAATGTGAAATTCGATTCCATGACTCAGTCTCTACTAACTTTGGTGAAGCTTGTGAAGTTGTTTGTACTGAAAGTTGATTCTCTCTCTTTTTGTGCTTTCTTGGACATCGCCATTTTCGTGCTCCAAAGTATGTCTTGCATCAACATCCCTTGACAAGAACAAGTGCATGACACAAGAATTGGAGTTTTCTACACCTTTATTAACTACTTCACTACTTAAGTTTGATGAGGTCAATGTTGATTCTTTTGAAATTTGAACTAGCTCAATTTTTCCAGGGAAAGTTGAAGCAATATGTTCTTTCCCAGGACAAGTATAACAAGTTGTTCTCTTGTATTTTGAAAGGTTAGAGGACTTACATTGCTTTGGTTCACAACTCGATTCATGTAATGGCTGAAAGGTTGACTTATCCTCCATATTTTCTTTATGCACTATGGTCTCCTTGTTTGCTTTAGAATCAACTGCTTGAAGAGTGACTTGTCTCTTCTTTTGGAATTCCTTCAAAACCTCAAGCAGTTCGTGCTTCCACTTTTCGATTACTTCATTGTCCTTTTGTTTCCTTGACTGCTTTTGAAGCTCTTTGTCATGATCAGTTCTTGCTTTTTTTAATCAATGACAATCCTTTTCTTATGCACATACTTCTTTATTAACAGCACTTTCAACATTTTCCAAGTGGTGATAGTTGGTTCTTTGTATCTTCTACGCTCAGCCTTTTCTTGAACCCACCACTTTTAAATTTCTCGCGAGAGTTCATTCGATGGCATAGACTAGTCTTTTCTCCTCTCTGATTTGGTTATAGTGAAACCAATTATCCATGTTTTCTTGCCACTCTAGATAGCTTCTTTTTCCTCAAAAAGAATAGAGTTGATTTTTAGGAGAAGACTGACGATAAAGATTAAAATAAATCATAGAGTTAGAAGTGTAAGGCGTTTTATATAGGTGGCTCCATGTGGAACTCCTTGTGTCATCTGATTGATCAGTTTCATAGTCTGGTGGTTTCGGATCAATCCCTTCTTCTTCTTCTTCTTCACAACCATAGTCTTTTTCAGATTCAGTAAGAAACTCGTCCGTGTAGGAATCCTCCTCATCATAAGTGGTTTGATCAGAATAGAACATTTGCTCTTCCATGATATTCTGCAATTGAGAACAAAATAAACCAGTAACAAGTTCCTTTTGTAACAAAAATGATTGCACACAACCAACACCTTCAAATGAAACCAAATTCTTTTAGAAGCTCTGAGAACGACAATATCACTTGATCGAACACAATAAAATATCAAATCATGTTCAAAAATGCCAGAATCAATTTTATAAAATACTAGATCCCTCCTAGTTTCAGACTCAATTGGATTCACAATTTTATCAAACGCCAAATAATTATGAAAATTCAAACAAGATGATAAACGTAAGGGATTCCATGAAACAAATAGATATAGGGAAAATGAAACGTTAACACACTTTTTATGATTTTCTTTTACTAGAACATAATGGTAAGAGATGAGAAAATGTATTGAAGAAATGGAAAGATAAGAGATGATAGATAGAGTGTGCTCTGATACCACTTGATACGATCCCACAAAGGAATCAATCCCAATTTCGTCACATGGAGGATATGGTGTAGGGATGCTCGACTTTGAGATGACAAACAAACTAAAAGACGAGTTGAATGATGGATATTCTTGGGTTAGAGATCACACACAACTCAAACACAAGATGGTGGAATGATTGACGCCACAAAAGGTTGCGGAAGACCCTTTGATAAGTCGGAAAAGATCAATAATCGAAAAACAATAAATGATCCATCAATCTATGCTTAAAAGAGGTTTTTAATAAAAAATATAGATCGTCTTTTCTAATGGAGGCCATAAAAATATAAAGGAGAGGAAGAAGAAGAAGCTTGGACATTCCCAAGACAACCTAGGAAATACAAGGAATAATAAATCTGTCTTGAAAATGCAATATGCATGTATCACTTCTTTGACTCCTCAAATGACCCTTGGAGTCTTAAGCCACGTTTTTGGACCTCTTATGGGCTTAAAACTCATTAACCAAAAGAATCTCTTGATAGTGTAGCCCAATTACCTCATTAAAAACCTTAAGGAGAAAACACAATGTGATAAAACTCACTTAAGGGAAAAAGAGTGTAATCGGACAACACACTCTTTGGTTAATCTTCTTGAGTACTCATCTCAAGCATCAAGGTATGAATGTGTTGCATGGGATCACTTTTCTTCTTGGTTTCATAGCCATTTCCACGTTCCATTGATGTTGAAATTGAACTCAAATTCCACCAGTCGAATCTTGGGGTCGAGAATGAAGTCGAGCCTCCCATGATCATATCAGCAATGCAGCTTATGTTGCGCCCGACCTGACGATCGACCAAACCATTTTTTAATCGATTGATCCTCCACATCAGCTTAACTTGTGCTCGACCTTGTGATCAACCAACCTTCTTTGATTGATCGATCCAATCTCTCCGCTGAGACTTACGCTAGACTTGTTAATCGATCAATTCTCGTTGATCGATTGATACACACCTAGAACGATCGATCCTCGTCCCTGCGCATAAAGTTTAGGTCAGTAATTTTTATCTTTTTATTTTTGGATGCGCTCTGAGGAGAAGAACTCATCATCTACAACTCTAGATTTGTTTTCTGAACCTTTGTTTATTAATTCTCAATGGAGTAATGTTTTCCATGATATAGATTTTTTTCTTTTTTACAATTATGTCTGAGTAGATTCTCAATCAAGTTTAGGGTTCTGCTAGAGATGTTAGGAAATTAATGAATTAGGAGCAAATAGGTATTGCTTTATGTGTTCTCCATCTATAGAGGATCATAAAGCCTAGGTTGGAGGAGGTAACTAACTTACGATCTTAGACTATTTAACTCTCCAAAAACTTATTAGGTATTAGAACCTCTCTAGATGAGCAATCGACTCTTGACCACGAAATTTGATGTTGAGATAAATTGTAGACCTACCAGACCAATTAGTACAGCGTGTTTGGGATCCTAGTACCAACGGTAGCTAAGATTTCTAGGTTGGTAGATATAGTAGTCAATATACTGATACTGGATTGATTAAACCTTTATGTTTGAGTCGAGATTGTTAATTACCTCTCCTGAATAGTTTCCTGATTTTCCAATGAATCTTCTTGAACTCGGTGTTTTAGTTTATTAAATAAAATATGTGTGTTGTTTCAGTTATTCAATTTCTATCACCTTCATTTGATTCATCTTAGCTCTAGTTTAATCCTTGAAATGATAATGTAACAACTTGGTTCTTGTGGATTTAATCCCTAGAATACTACTCCGATTTGCTATGCACTTGCAGTAGGATAATATGATTAATAGTCTATGTATCACAATGGGGAACCTCACAGCTCTTGAGTCATTGGACGTTTCTCAAAACAAGCTGTCATGCGAAATTCCAAAAGAGTTAGAGAACCTCTCATATCTCGAGTGAAGTTTGCTGAAGATCACGCGGCTCGAGCGGTTGAAGACAAGCGAGAAGCCCGTGGATCAGAAGGTTTTTGAAGTTTGAATTTCAAATATTTGATAAGGATTATCAAGAAGGAATCTTATCAGCATATTCCAAGTAGAGGGAATTTAGTTGTAATCCTAAAAATTAGGAAACAAACTAAAAGAGCTCTTCACCTATAAAAGAGATCTCGAAATGTAAATCAATGTTCTTAGAACTTAAGGATTGTAGTTTAGAGATAGGCTTTTGAGATATCGTATCTAGGTTATCGATTTGTAGAAGTAGTTTTTTAGGATCGATTGTTTGCTAGAGGAATTGATCTTTAGAATTGTCTTTTGTAAAAAGAAGTTCTTAATAAAAACGTAATTCTTTGTTAATCTAAAGCTGTTGTTTAACATAGTCCATTTTCAATTGGTATCAGAGCGGGTCACCGCATAACCTTGTTAAGTGTTTCAGGTGTTCGGTCCTGGAGAACAAAATGGAAAATCCACAACAACAGCTGGTGGTAGTTGCTAAAACGCTCAAACTAGATCCGGATAACTATGGACACTGGAAAGTCCAAATGGCACAAAATATCCAGGGAATAGACTCAGATGTGTGGCTTGCAGTTGAAGAAGGATGGGAACCTCCAACGATCAGAGATGAAGATGGGACACTCAAACCAAAACCAGGAGACAATGGTCGGCCGAAGAAAAAGCTGATACAAAATGGAACTCTAAGGCTTTATCAGCGATTTTCAGTTCACTTTACAGCAATCAATTTAAAAGGGTACAAGGGTGTACAAGTGCTAAAGAAGCATGGGGCATTCTTCAAGTCGGGTTTGAAGGAACGAGCAGTGCAAAAAGGACATGTATCGATATTCTCGCGTCTCAGTTCGAAAACATGACCATGCAAGAGGAAGAGACTATTGCCGAGTTCAGCAGTAAATTGTCATCTCTTGCACATGAAGCTCTGATTATAGGAAAGACGTACAAAGATAAGAAATTGGTATAAAAAATTCTGAGATGCCTTCCCTCGAAGTTTCATGGACATAGGTCAGCTCTTGAGGTATCTCAAAACTCGGATACACTCAAATTCGATCAAGTGGTAAGAATGATGCAAGCGTATGAATTGCAACTAGCTCCCAAACTGACAAACAAAGGCAAGAGTGTAGCTCTAGTCACTGAAAAAGAATCAAGTGAGAAAGAAATGCCTGAGGACTTGGAAGAAAAAGTTGGTCTGATAGTTAAACGCTTTTTGAGAAAAGCTGAGAGAGGACAAAGAAGAGAGTATCAAACCTCTGTCAAGGTCTCACCAGACAGAGACAATCGCAAATCTGATAAGTAGTGTCTCGAATGTCAAGGATACAGACACTTCAAGGCTGAATGTCCTACTGCCAAGAGAAAAATGACAATTCAATGCTATGAATGTAAAGGATATGGGCACACTAAAAATGAGTGTACTACTCGAATGAACGGAAAGTCTGCGTTTGCATCACTGAGTGAGTCTCACTCTGAAAATGATGATGATAGTGATATACTGAATCACTTTGTGGCTCGACTTGGCATCGTCAACCTCGAAGATCATGAGGAAGAAAACGTAGAACAAGAAATTGAACAAGCTGTTGATCTTATTAGTGAAAGTCAAAAGAATCTAATCACCCGCAGGGATGATACTCAACTTTTGGATACGTTAGAAACAGACTCTGAAGATGAACTAGACATGTCGCCTGATGATCAAATCAAATTGCTTTGTCGAATCGCAAATACAAAGCAAGAAAACGTGCGCTTAAGAGCAGAAAAACAGTTGTTTGAAAATCAACTGACTAAAGCTGAGAAGGAACTGACAGATAGAAAGACTAGAAATTCAGAACATGAACGACAACTATCTGAACAGATGAAACAGATTAGAATGTTGTCCAAAGGCACAAAAGATCTTGACTATCTGCTAACGATTGGAAGAACTGACAAGGACAATCAAGGTCTTGGCTACAAAGGAGCCACTATCGTAGAACACAAATTTGTTCGAGCTTCAAACAGATCTGTCAACATTAATGATGGACAGAAGGGAAGTCATGATCAATACTTAAAAGAGACACAATCAAGATCAGACCTCGGATAGGAGAGACAGACAAGTGTTCACCCTCAATCAAGGTGGAGGAGAACAATTCGCTGTTGGTACTGTGGAAAGCAAGGTCACATGAAGTCTCAATGCCGCCAATGGTATCAACAGATTCAGCAAATCCGGAGACAGCATAAATTTTCCTACAATGGAGAAAATAGACAACAAATGTGGGTAAAAAGGGTAGATCTCTACAGTAGGGTGGCTTTTACCGCTGATAGACAACTTGACGGCACAACTACTAAAGGAACATGGTATTTTGACAGCGGTTGCTCGAAGCACATGATAGGAGAAAAATGAACGTTACAAGGACTGAAAAGTGTCAAAATGGCCAGAGTGACTTTTGGTGATGGAGCGAAAGGAAAAATCTGAGCCAAAGGACAAACCGCAAATGCTATGGATCCAAGATTGACAGATGTGTATTTAGTTGATGGACCGAAAGCCAATCTGATTAGTATTAGTCAACTTTGTGATACAGGACTCGACATTACCTTCACAAGAACAACTTGTCAGGCCTTCGACAGTCGAGGATTGGTCCATCTAGAAGGTGTTCGAACAGCAAATGACTGCTATATGTGGGTTCCAGGTACTCGGTGCATGACATCTAGATCAGAGAGTGAAACTCAGATTTGGCATCAACGTCTTGGACACATGAATTTTAAAACAATGGCAGAACTAGCTTCTAAGGAAATCATCAGAGGATTGCCTAAGCTCAAACCAAATAATGAGTTTGTGTGTGGACCGTGTAACTTAGGAAAACAAGTCAAAACCAAACACAAGTCAATACTAGATGTAAGGTCCAAACACGCACTCGAACTTATCCATATGGATCTAATAGGTCCCATTCAAGTTGAGAGTCTGGCAGGAAAAAGATATATTCTGGTGATTGTTGATGACTTCAGTCGTTACACATGGGTCAGATTCATTAGAGAGAAAAGAGATACATTTGAAAGCTTCAGACTTTTAGCACTTCAATTGAAGAATGAACGTGAAGGCATTAAACACATTCGCAGTGATCATGGAGGAGAATTTGAGAATGACATCTTCGAGAAATTATGTTCCGAACAAGGGATTGCACATCAATTCTCAGCTCCAAGAACACCTCAACAAAATGGAGTAGTAGAGAGGAAGAACAGAACCTTGCAAGAAATGGCAAGGGCAATGTTATACGGAAGCAATGTATCAAAATCGTTATGGGCTGAAGCGGTCAACACAGCATGCTACATTATCAATAGAGTGTATGTACGAAAAGGGACCAACAAGACATCATATGAGCTTTGGAAGGGAAAAACACCAACAGTCCACTACTTTCATGTGTTCGGATGTATATGTTACATACTCAACGATAAAGATCACTTGGGGAAATTTGACTCACGGAGTGACGAGGGGGTATTTCTTGGTTATTCAGGATCAAGTACAGCTTTTCGAGTGTACAACAAACGAACCTCCACAGTACAGGAAACAATGAATGTTTTTTTCGATGACTCATCTACGTTCCGTTTAACCTTTGATGATCTCAGTGAAAGCAATCGGAACTCTGATATAGAAGCAGATGATCACGACGCAACCACAAGAGAATCCGGGACAGTCACAACCTCACAAGTGCATAGTAATCACTCCCTTATAGATGTCATAGGAGAGATTCAGGGGGAAAGAATCACTCGTGGGAAGCAAATCAACTTTAAGCAGCTTGAAAATATTTGCTTTGTATCAGAGATTGAGCCTAAGACCTACAAAGAGGCGATAAATGATGACTTTTGGATTGCATCTATGCAAGAGGAACTATCAAATTTCTCAAGGCTGATTGTTTGGATACTTGTTCCAAGGCCTGACAACGTAAATGTAGTTGGAACAAAGTGGATCTTCAAAAACAAGATAGACAAAGAGGGAAATGTCATCAGAAATAAGTCTCGACTAGTTGCACAAGGCTATTCACAAGTAGAAGGAGTTGATTTTGATGAAACCTTTGCACCAGTAGCTCGACTGGAATCGATTCGGTTTTTGATTGGAATGGCATGCAAAATGGGTTTTAAGCTCTATCAAATGGATATCAAGAGTGCATTTCTGAACGGGAATCTGCAAGAGGAGGTGTACGTAGAACAACCAAAAGGCTTCCAGGATTCTAAGCATCTGAATCATGTTTACAAGCTAAACAAAGCTTTGTATGGTCTCAAACAAGCACCTCGGGCATGGTATGAGAGGTTAGAAACGTTCCTGGTTGATAATCAATATGTACAAGGTAGTGTTGACAAGACACTGTTCACCCTCAAAAGTGAAGAAGGGTTTATTGTGGTACAAATCTACGTCGATGACATTGTCTTCGGCTCAACCAGACAACAAATGGTTGACAAGTTTGTTAAGGTGATGACTCAAAAATTCAAAATGAGCATGAACAGAGAACTTACTTATTTTTTGGGTCTTCAAGTTAGACAAACGTCAGAAGGTATATTTGTGAATCAAAGCACATATCCAAAAAACTTAGTGAAAAAGTTTGGCATGGAAAACAGCAAGTCCGCTAAAACTCTGATGGGATCAAACGAGAAGCTGTCAAGAGACGAGGTGGGAAAATCAGTTGACACAACGACCTACAGAAGCTTTATTGGAGGGTTGCTTTACCTCACAGCAAGTCGTCCAGACTTAAGTTTGTCGGTTGGCCTTTGGGCAAGATATCAGGCTGAACCCAAAGAGAGTCATCTTACTGCAGCCAAACGTATACTCATGTATGTAAATGAAACTTACAAACTTGGCATCTTTTTTACTAAAGATACCATTGTGAGTCTTGTAGGATACTGTGACGCGGACTGGGCTGGAAGCATAGATGATCGAAAGAGTACAAGTGGAGGCTGTTTCTTTATGGGAAATAATCTTATTGCATGGTTCAGTAAGAAACAAAACTGTGTGTCATTATCCACTACAGAGGCAGAATACATTGCAATGGGAAGTTGCTGTACTCAACTCTTGTGGATGAATCAAATGGCTGCTGATTATGGTATGGACTCGAAACCATTACTTGTTTTTTGTGACAATCAGAGTGCTATTTCTATTGCTAAGAATCATGTGCAACACTCTCGAACCAAACACATTGACACTCGTCATCATTTTATTCGAGAACTTGTTGAGGAGAAACTGATCAAACTTAACCATGTGGGCACTGGACATCAATTAGCTGATTTGTTTACTAAACCACTGTGCTTCAATCGTTTCATTCAATTACGGATTGCGATTGGAGTCTGTGAATGCTAATGGTAATGCTGTTAAAAAGAAATGGTGTCTATAGAGCAAAGGTTGCAAGCAGTTGAATCTGAGAAAAGCTAGCAGACACCTGAAAGAGGGCAAACAGATATCAAGATTGATTGAGCTGATGAAAAATAGCTGCCCATCATACCGTCACAGTGAATATCAGTATGTTGATTTATCAAGGTAAGATCAAGGAGGTCAAAGAGCTGAGGAGAGCCATTGTATCAGTATGCTAAGAAGTCAAGTGATGCTATGATACAACACTGTGTCTAAAATAAAAAATAAAAAATAAAAAATGAAGAAAGACCAGTGACTAGCTAAAAGCTCTGAGTTGAGAAGTCAAGTGATACTCAGACTTTCTGCACATTAAGTGCGAAGTGGTTAATAATAAACAAAAAAAGGGGGAACTCTCTAAAGGAAATTCCAGCTGCCTGATCGCTTTGATTTTTTGAAATACTGCTGAAGCTAAGTGATAAAGGTATGATGGTTTGAAAGTTTAGTCATCACATCTTAAAATTGATCGTATGTCTCGCTGAGTAGGGGGTGTGCTGGGTAATCTCATATTTTAGCTAGCTGAAGCAGCTTGCGTGTGACAAGACGAAATTCATGTCAGGCATAATGATTAAAGGTACATACAATGAATCTTAATTTTGGTGCTCATCATGTCAAGATTAATCTGGGTCCCTCGGTTCAATGAATAAGAGAAACGAATTGATTAAAATCTCAAATGTGAATCGACAGGTTGTTTGAAATCGATTCAATGTATGCATTAACTTTTTAATTCGAAAGAATAAGAAAGAAAAAAAGGGAAGGGGGGCCGTATCTTTGTTTCTTTTCAGGCTCATTCAAAAGGATATAAATAGACCACGATGCAGAAGGAAAACTCAACAGTCTCGACAAACAGAATCAAATCAGTCTTCCAACAAAAAAAAACCCTAAGTCTCAAAAGCAGAAATCAGATTTCAGAAATGGAGAACGTATATGCGGCCAGATTCTTGCTACGAAACATCGTAGAGTACGTGACGAACAAAGAGAGGGCACTGGTGGTCTATCAACCCAAAGGGTTGCGGCTTTCGGTGAACACGAAAGAGACTGAGCCGAAAGTCGATCAAGAACCAACGGAAACCACTGGAGAAGAGAATCAGGAACGTGATGAACCCAGAATGGCGTGGGATTTCGATTATGAAGACAAAGCATCACATGCAAACTTCCAAAGTGGAGAGGAGCAAACTCAGGGGTCACCATCAAGATTCCGTAGATCTGAGTCACCGACTCACATCCAAGAAGACAAGGTGAAGGCAACGGAAGCTAAACGGAATCAAGAATCTTCAGGTCACGGTACTAAAAGTACCATATCCAAAGCAAAGGCATCACGAGGAAGCCTCAAGCGTCACCTTGATGATTCAACGGCTTTAGAGAATCGCAAGTCTCGCCGCATAGCCAAAACAGGGATGTTCACTCATTCACAATCGCTAACTCCAGAGTTCGATCAAAGAACTTTTAGCTCCGCAGACGCTTATCGAAGGTATAAGTTCTATTACTCCTCAAACGAACGGTTTATAGTGGAATGTGCATACACGTTTGATGCGCAGGAGTCAGAGTTAGTTCAACTCCTTAAGGATGTAGGTCTATTAAAATGTTTGGAATATGTCGTTGACTACTCTACTGATATACTTTTTGAGTTGTGGGCAAACATGGCCTATTTCGATCAAGAAAGTGAGTCTTGGAGTGTGTATCTGAGAGGACACAAGTATGTGATCTCACCCGAGAAGATCAATGAGGTGTTAGGGTCACCAAATGTAACTGATCGCTCTAACCCTCAAAAGCTTGAAGTACTGTCTGAGGATATAGCTGAAACGGTCACCGAAGGGGCGATCAAGAATCTTAACAGGGTCCAAATGGCGCATATGGGACAGCTATACTCACAGTTGTACACATTCTGTTGTACAAATTGGCTCCCGATCACAAATGAAGGATATGTCAGTCTGCTAAGGGTACAACTTGCATACAAGATCGGAACCAGAACCCGGCTGAACATTGGCAAAGTGATATTTAGCCAAATCAAGAAGGTTGCTGCCTCTACGAGAGACTCCAAATCGAAGCTCTATCATCCGTACCCGTCACTGCTCACTCATCTGCTTGCAAAGCAACATGAAGTGCCTGCACCTTTTGTATATGTCTCTAGTAACAAGGCAAAAGCTCAGAAACCAAAAGGAAAAGCCAAGGCATATGTGACGGAAGAAATGTATACACCTAAGGAGCTGCTGGAAACGATTCTGGTAATGTCTGAAGAGATCACACACTTGTGCAAGAAGGCACTCAAAGGTTAGATCTCTCATTCTGCTTATTAATGATAAAATCATAGTTTTTTTGACTTGTCTGATATTAAGCAGGGGGAGTAAAGAGTCAGGAGCCAGAGCAAGAAATTTTCGATGTGTCTGATTAAGGGGGAGTACGATAGAATTTAGGGGGAGCTACTGTTTAGCTTTAGACCTTTTGGCCAACCTGTGGCATTTTATTTCTGATAGAACTTTTGTTAATCGATGTCAATCATCAGCTTGATAAATTTCTGCACCTTTTTAGAACTGTTGTGGGAATGTGGATTTATGATCATTTTAAATTGGAGTTCAGTTTGTTATTCTGGTAATTGCTATATTGTTGTTGGAAACAACAAGTATTGTCAAGTGTTTGAAAGTGCAGGTGTTTGCTTACTATCAACTCAAGTCAAAAAGGGGGACATTGAAGTTCGCTGAAGATCACGCAGCTCGAGTGGTTGAAGACAAGCGAGAAGCCTGTGGATCAGAAGGTTTTTGAATTTTGAATTTCAAATATGTGATATGGATTATCAAGAAAGAATCTTATCAGCATATTCCAAGTAGAAGGAATTTAGTTGTAATCCTAAAAATTAGGAAACAAACTAAAAGATCTCGAAATGTAAATCAATGTTCTTAGAACTTAAGGATTGTAGTTTAGAGATAGGCTTTTGAGATATCGTATCTAGGTTATCGATTTGTAGAAGTAGTTTTTTAGGATCGATTGTTTGCTAGAGGAATTGATCTTTAGAATTGTCTTTTGTAAAAAGATGTTCTTAATAAAAACGAAATTCTTTGTTAAGCTAAAGTTGTTGTTTAAGATAGTCCATTTTCATCGAGTACATGAATTTCTCTCATAACCAGCTTAGAGGTCTTGTACCTCGGAGCACTCAGTTTGGAACACAGCCTTGCTCTTCATTTGAGGATAACATGGGACGTTTTGGCCCTTCTCTTGATGAAGCTTACGGAAATATTCACACGCCAGAAGCTAAAAGAACGTTGGAATCAAGGGAAGAAGAAGAAGGAGAGGTCATTAGTTGGAAAGCAGGTGCAATAGGATTCGAACCCGGTCTTATCTTGGGAATATCAGTTGGATACATATTGCTTTTTCCACACAAGTGTGAGTGGTTCATGCACCCTATGATAAGGTAAATGTTCTGATTTTGGAATGAATATGTTTGGTTAGAATATTATTGTTAGATAAACTTTCAGAAATGATACTCTCTAAGTAAATATTCATATGTTTCTTAATTGAGGATGTTTTCCTTAATTATTTCCATATCAGGCGAATCAAACACGAGATGAGTGGCAAGCCAACAGTGATATATACATAAGCTCATATTTGTACACTTTAATCTCTTTATTATACACAGAAACAAAATGTGTGGAAAATTGAATATATATCCAATGTTGAAAGACTTTTGAGTCTTTGTATTTATGTAAAGGACGTTAAATTACCCCCACAGTTTATTGAGGAATTAGTCAACCATCACATATCAAATACGATACAATGAAAAAAAACAATATACAACAGTTGATCTATATAAGACAGATTTTGGGATCATTTTTATGTTATTTAACCTTCTGTAATTTTATGAATGTATTAGTGAAGAGTATGATCAAATGTGTTTATTCTAAAAAAACTCATCTCAAATTTAGACCACAGCATGTAGTTTACCAACAAAATCACATAATAAATGAGATAAATTTTGTTTCTTTATCAGTTTCAGCTGAATTTTGCTGGTTTAGTCATAATTCAACGTAAAGACTTGTAAACTGTATGGAAAATTTAATATAAATCCAACATAGACAGACTTTTGAGTGTTTACCTTTTCCAACATGAAGAACACTTCGTAGAAAGAGTAGTCAGTGTTTATTATGTATAAAGATATTGGCTCGGAGCTTCACTTACTATCACACTTTCAAGTTTCTCTTTTATATTCAAGGAAAAAAATTAGCTTAAAAGAAAGATGAAATACTCAACAAGTATCATTCTTGTTACTTTTTCTTTCTTCGTCTTTTTCACTTTAGGAGCTGTGTATGTCTCTCCTACTAGTAAGCACTTGTGTCCTCCTGAACAAAGGAATGCACTTCCCGAATTCAAAAACGAGACTAAGATTAGAGAGTGTGGTTCTATTGATGGTATTGATTCTCATCCGAAGACAGAGTCATGGAATAATAACAGTGATTGCTGCAGTTAGGAGGGTATCACATGCAATGCTGAGTTAGGGGCAAAACCTTAGCAGCATCTGTGTCTATGGCCAGTTTCTTTCAAAACCTCCATTTTTAACCACTCTAGACCTTTCTTCAAACATTTTAACTGGTCCAGTACCTTCTTCGACTGGAAATCTTTCTCGTTTCACCAATCTTAAACTTTCTTCTAATCACTTCACGGGTAAGAATCCATCTTATATTGGAAAACTTTCTCATCTCTCCAACCTCATCATTTCCAACACCAAAATCAAAGGTCAAGTTCCACGTTGGTTGTGGACGCTTCCAAAGTTAGAGTACCTGGAACTTTCCAACAACAATTTCATCGGTTTCAAAAGATCATTAGCACATGGACAGTCCTGTATCAACACACCATCTATGATGAAACACTTGTTTGGCTCCAACAACAACTTCACAGACAATATTCCTTCTTTTATATGCGCTTTACGTTCTCCAATCACTCTTGATTTATCTAATAACAACTTTAATGGTTCAATCTCTAGTTGTATTGGAAACCTCAAGAGTAATCTATATCATTTAAACCTTCGTCGGAAAATTGTCTTAATGGAGATCTTCCAGAGGATATACTTGAAAGGTTAAGGTTGCTAGACGTCGGCCATAACCAACTTGTAGGGAAACTACCAAGAACTTTGATCCATTTCTCTTCTCTTGAAATTTTGAATGTGGAAAGCAATAGATGAAGGGAAAGTGAAAGCCATGTTTCCCCTTATAGCAGAAACGATCCTCTGCATCCAACCTAGTAAATCAAATCACAAAGACAAGATGACATAGTTGAATAATGCAAGTGGCAATTACACTACTAGAACAAGGTATTCGGTCATAATAAAAGGAAATCGGGGAGTGATATACCTCCAACTTCCGCGATCAACTGGATGAGAGAAGTGTGGACAATGAAAACCTCCCCAAAGATCAAACTCTTCATGTGGAAAACTCTAAAAGAGGCGATTCCAGTAGGAGATAAGTTAGTTTCAAGACAGATAATTACATATCCAAAGTGTCTACGATGTGGAGACAAAGAAACAATTCTACATACCTTTTTCATTGCTGATATGCAAAGAAAGTATGGGATTTAGCCCCCTTTAGCAACACCATCAAGTCAACACAACTAGCAACAATACCCGAGGCTTGGAGAAGAGCCCCGACCAGCCTCTGTCTCTCTCCAATGGGCATCATGAAGGGATCGTTGAGCACATGGATTATCTGGCAGCTCTAGAAGTCAAGGAATAATCTTATGTTCCACTAGAGAGATATACCGGAAGGAGATGTGATCTCTCGATCTATTCTGGATGCTAAGGAATAGGAAAGGTCTCAGGAATTTAAAAAGACAATCGTCAAAGGCCAAGTTCTTGGCCCAATTTTGGCAGAGAGACCTAAACATAACACAGAATGGACTTGCTACACTGATGCGGCCTGGAAAGAGAGTAAAAGTGGAGCTCGAATTGGACTTCACTTCGAGGGGGGATCAGGGAGATTAACCCACTCCTTCTCCAATCCTTATCCTCACGTTAACTCTCCGCTTAAAGTAGAGGCTGTACGAATACAACTACCCTTGGAAAAGGCTATCGGGGTTAACATTAAGCACCTCGACGCTAGATCGGATTCCATACAATTGATAGGAGCACTTCAAACAAGCTCCCCAATCGCCGAGGTTTATGGAATACTAAAAGACATAACCTCCCTCTTCGAATTTTTCGATGATTTATCCTTTACTTATGTTAATCACAAGTTTAATTTGGTAGCCGATGGATTAGCTAAGAAAGGTTGGGACCTTTTTCGTAACCTGCGAGACTCAGTTTAATTAGTTAATCTATGTTCGTGACAAAAAGAAAGAAAGAAAAAAAGTAATAGATTCAATGACACATTGCCCTTTTGGTTGAGTTCTCTTTAAAAGATGAAAGCTCTTGTCTTACGCTCCAATGTATTCCATGGACCAATACATCATCAATCCTCGTTCTCGAATCTGCAAATCATTGACATATCACATAATCGTTTCAATGGAACGTTGGCAGCAGATTACTTTGTGAAGTGGAATACCATGTCATTATCACATGAAGAAAATGAATACCTGTCTATCACATACTACGTGAGAAATATATTTGACTATTACCAAAAATCAATGTTTTTGATCAATAAAGGTGTAGAGATGGATATTTTACATTTTCTGGAAACCTACACCGCAATCGACATTTCCGGGAACACATTTAAGGGAGAGATTCCAAGTTCCATAGGTATGCTTTTAGCAGTCAGATCCCTCCACCTATGGCGAACATCCGAGCTCTGGGGTCATTGCACGTTTCCCAAAACAAGCTATCATGAGAAATTCCACAAGACTTAGGGAACCTCTCATATCTTGTCCCTGAATTTCTCTCATAATCAGCTAGGAGGTCTTGTACCAGACAGCATTCAGTTTCGAAGGCAGTGTCGCTCTTCTTTTGAGGATAACATGAATCTCTTTGGCCCTTCTCTCGACAAAGCTTGCAGATATATGCCAATATCTAAGAAAAAGATAGAATCAGAGGAAGAAGTGATTAGCTTAGTTGAAAGTGAAAAACCTCTCTCTATCGCCCTTCCTTCTTTTCGGAAATTAGAAATGCCAAAACAGGAATAGCCTTTGGTATTCTACGTACATTTTTACGTGAACCACTACGTGTATTTTTACGTGAACCAATTCTTAAATTAATTCAATTGTAAAATAAAAGACGTGGGTATCTAGGGAGTAGTCATTTCAAGCAGCAGCAATAGGATATGGGCTTGGTCTTGTCGTTGGATTTACAGTTGAATACAATTTGTTTTCTTATTTCTTTATTTTTTTTTTGTCAACGGCAGATTAATTGAACCACAACTGGTGGGTCCAATAGTCAAATTTCTACATAATATAGACGGGGAGATTCGATCCCTGGTTGTGCAAATGAGCTGCTGTCATCATTAGAACAAATATTAATCTCAATTTCTAAGACAACTTTTGGTCAAATTTTTAAGTAACACCATATTTTAGTTTTGATTATACATTTGCCCCACTAAATTTCATTTCTATATTCGCCTCTTTACGCTTACACTTTGTACAATTTACAAACTGTGTCCTCATTTTACGTCTGATTTAGTCTTTCGACAAGAATCCGATTAATTTTTTTTTCAACAATTAGATCGACAAAACCCGATTTATAACTTAAAATCCACATTTTAAAATCTATTTTAGTCTATTAATATAGTGGGGAGGAATCAAACCCTGGTATATGAGTCATAAGCTTGATCATTGTAA
>JAKUCM010008830.1:0-13767 GCA_023374145.1 Lepidium sativum | reverse complement strand
TCTTAGTGGAATGATCAATAAGTTGATCCACCGTAAACTCCCGATAATACATAAATCCTTCACCCATAGTAGGGCGAGCAACCACATCAGTAAGATATGATAATTTTACCAGAGATATGTCACTCTAGCCGAGAACAGACGAGATCGACCGATCTACTCCTTTATCGACCTGGTAAAATAGCCACTCGACCTACATATCAACATGTCCACAGGAGATCGACCGATATGACTCTGTTTCGCGAGAAAACACTAAAATTTCCATATTTCGCCCGATTTAACTTATTTGGTATCAGATTGAGTTTTAGTTATAAAAAAATAGGTCTAACCACCTTTTAGAACCCCCTTCCTTTCACTTTCCATTATTCGCCTTTTAGTTTTGTTATTGTAACCTTTAGGGTTTTCTAAGGATTTAGGAATCACTGAATTAGGAACAAGTATGGCTCGATGTTATTTGTTCACCATCTAAGACTGAGTTTAATGCATATATTAGCTTGATCACCTAGCATATGATCTTAGATTGTTTGACTTTCCAAAAGCTTTTTAGATGCCTGAACTAGCTTAGATGAGCAACTAGTCCTTAACCAACGAAAGTTGATGTTAAGGCTAGTTGTGGACTTATCAGACCAATTCGTTAATACACGATTACATCTCTAGAGCCAAAAGACAGTTAGGATTGCTAAGTTATTAAACATAGTAGTCGACATCACAACAATGAGTTTACTATAAATCTATGTCTGAGTCGAGAATTGGTTGTATATTGTTCCATGAATAGTTTCTTAGTTCGATTTCCTATTTCTTGATGCATTTCCAAGGCCTGATACCTTTATGTATTAGTTTTACATCAGTTATTGTTTTGTGTTGTTTCCATCATTATTTCAATTTTTGTAGCTTAAGTTTTGTCTAAAAATTGACAGTGTAACCATTGGTTTTCGTAGATTTGATCCTTAAGTGCTATATCAGTACGACACGTACGAGAAGTTAAATTAGTATAATTAACCGTGTATCAATCAGGAACCCAATGATCCTGCTACACCGAGATAAACTCACTAATGCCCATCCGCTTTATTATACCCTTACTTACCAAAGACCTTGCTGAGATAATACTCTGCTAACCATAAGAGGGAGAGTACACCCACCTTGGAATCAATGGATTTGAATTCTGAAAATAATGACCCATAAACACTTGGGCAAATAAGGACTCATGATTATCAATAAGGCACCATAACTGCTAAGCTAATAACGTTGTATTAAATTCCTCAATTGCTCGAAAACCCATACCACCTTCGTGCTTTTATTTACATAAATTATCCCAAATAAGAGGTCTTCCACCAAATGAATACCCTTAGACATATTAGAGGTCTTCCACCAAAAATTCGAAATTGCTGCTGTAATCTTAGACGTAAGCAATTTTGGAACTCTAAAACAAGACATAACATAGGCCGGAAGGGCATAAAGAATTAATTTAATGAGAATCTCCTTCCCACCACGAGAGAGATACTTGAAAGACCATGAACCAATCATATCATTTATTTTGTCATGAAAAAGGCAAAAAATTTTGTTTAAGGACCCTCTATACGTTTTGGTAAATCCTAAATAAGACCCCAATCCTCCTAATTGATGTATGCAAAGAATTCATTGCACCTCTAGATTTGTAACACCATCCACATGATGGCCAAACTAAATAGAAAACTTAGTAAAGTGCTGGCCAGAACGTCGGTCATACTCATGTAAAAATTTCTAATATTACAGCAGCCTTTACCGAATTAGCCTTACTGAAGAACAAGCTATCATTTGCAAAGAGCAAATGTAACACTAGATCACGAGCTACCACAATAATATATATTTGTTTCTTATGTTTTGCCTGACGTACAAAGACATCAACATCTCAGTACATAGAATAAAAAATTCTGGAGACAGAGGGTCTCCCTGACAGAGGCCACACTGTGGACGAATATGCCCATGTGGTTGCCCATTCACCAGCACTGAATATCCCACTGAACGAACACAAAACCCATCTATCATGAAAACCAAACTGAAGAAGAAGCTTTTCCAAAAAGCCTCATTCTACCAGATCATAGGCTTTACTCATATCAGTTTTAACAACCATAAATTTACCTATGACAACTCTATTAGTTCTCAAAGCATGAAACATATCTTGAGCGATAAGGATGTTATTAAATATTAGACGCCTCGAAACAAAAACTCATTGAGTATTAGAGACCAAATTAGGAAGTATCATTTTCAACCGTAAACAAAAGACCTTAGAAATCAACTTATAACCAACAACATTACACAAACTTATAGGTCAAAATTATGATATTCTAGTCGGACGACTAACTTTTGGAACTAGAAAAATATTTTGTATGATTTAAATTTGGATCAAAGAATCCTGACACCAAACAATTAATAATCAAACGCATAAATCATCCTTAGTAACCTCCCAGGATTTCTGGAAAAACAAAGCCGTCATGCCATTAGGCCCTGGAGCTATCCCAACATCAATCAGAAATAGAGCCTGCCATAGTTCCTTTGCGGAGACCGGAGCCAAAAGAGATATGTTCAAATCATCTGAAACCCATGAAGTACTACTAAGTAGTGAATTACTGAAATGAATGGACCCTCGAGGAGAGAAAAACCTCAGTAAAATAATGAATGGCCTCCGTAGCAATGTCAAACTCTTGTGAAATCCAAGAATTCAAGCAATATAAAAGACTAATAATCCTATTTCGTGATTGACCCATTTGAGTTTGAGCATGGAAAAATCTAGTTATCACTCTTCATATGTCTTAGCAAAGCCTTAACCTGATCAATCCGTTGTCGACCAAATGGAACATTAAGAGACTGTCATCGCAAAGTTCACGATACAATTTGTAATTTCATTTGATATTCTATGTCGAGGAAAACTTGAATATCTTATCAATAATAAAACCAGCTCGTTTCCTAACACGAGGTCCTCGAGGGCCCACCAAAAGAGGACAGTGATCATATCCAATCATTGCCAAATACCTAGTTGCAAAAGTTGGAAATAAGAAATGCATGTCCGAATTACCAAACACTTAATCCAATTTACAATGAACCAAACCTGATTGCTGCATACCCCTCCAAGACCAAGAGTTCCCTAAAAAAGAAATTCCATGATACCACATATTCTAAGCATATCATTAAAATGAATAAAAGAATAAGCACTATGAAGACGACCGCCTGATTTTTCATGATTCCCCGAAAACTCATTAAAATCGTCAACCATTAGCCACAACCCATCTCTAGAAAGACTATACCAAATTGCACGTTCCCAAACATCTGCACGGGACAACTGAATTGTATTATCATAAACAAATCAAACACAACATTTTGTACCTTCCACCAGAAAGGAAACATCTATAAATAGTTATATCCTTAAAAGTAAGATCCACTAGAAAGTTATTCGAGAAAAGTAAAACGAGCCCACTGTTAGCTCCAATGGGCTCAACAGATTTAAAATTATCAAAACCTAAATTTATTACTAAATTTTCCAAATACTAATCATTTTTTAAGTCTCCCACAAGAAAAAAAAAATCTGGTTTATTTTTAACAACAATATCCTTAAAAAACAAAAGAAAAATAGCTACCAGTGCCGTGACAATGCCAAATTAGAAACTTAATTATTAAAACCTTAAATTAATAAGCAGACAATGCCTCACCCACAACATCACCCACTCTCGCATTCTCCTTGTATCCTCGAGCATCAGACTTAGAACATACACGAGCTTTAAAACCCTTGTGACAAGGTGAAATAAAACCCTCCACTTGACATTTCTTTGAACTTGAGCCATGTAGTTTTAAAGTAATCTTATTCTTATTAGCTGATTCACGAAGCACCTTGACATTTAAACACTCCTCCTGCACTTGTGTCAACATAGCAACCTCACCCTCCTCTTTCTCAAACAACATCTCAAACCCCGATTTCCATTCTGAACCCAGAGATTCATCATCAACAGCGATAACGTCTTCATTCACTTAACCAAAACCTACCACAACATCAATTAAGACCTTAACATCATGCTGCATAACTTTAACATTCCTAAGTTCTAGTAGAAGCTTGCGGCGTGGTTTAGGTGTTGCAGTTGATGAACCAGATGGAACCAAACCGCTTTCAACTTGAGTATCCATCACCATAGAGCCCAACAAAGCAACATTTATCCCTGGAGCAAAAACAGAATCTGAATCTATGAGGTAACCTTTTGTTGCACACAAAATTATTGGTACATGAAGCCCTAGGTAACTCAGATGCACGACGAGAAGAGTGCTATGAATTCACCTTACGTCTATGATATTCCTCATATTTTGCCAGTTTTAAGCTCATTATTACGGTTATATTTGGGAAATTCGTCTATGTTTTATAGAGATTTCAGGTCAAAAACGTTCAGAGTTGGAATCATGTTTGAAGGTGGACTTTGGAGAGGTTTAAAGCATTTTCTGGCATTCTCCACGAAAGGAAGGACCGATCGATCAACCAAGAATCGATCGATCAATGATCTAACAAGGATTATGTGCATGATCTGAAGAACGACTTGGTTTCTGAGAAGATAGACTCAACATCCAAAGATCGATTGATCAACCAGGGATCGATCGATCGATGCCTTTCGCAGAAACCTAATTTCACGAATTTTCAGCTCTTGTTTTGGTCCCTATAAATACTCTTTCCCTATTTTATTTTTAGGACCGCTTTTTGAGAGTCAAAAATAGGAGTTTTAAGAGTTTGTAAGCTAGGAAGGAGATTTCTTCATACTTGAGAAGAATTTATGAATCCTCTTTCTCTTTGTTAATGCAATTTCAGTTTCAGTTTATCATGATTTGCTTGATTTATTGTTCTATGTCTGAGTAGACCTTAGATCGAATCTAGGGATTCTAGGGTTTAAGAATTCACTGTTGGGAAACAAATAAGATTGATGAATAGATGATTATCCTTCTAATACTTGAGTTTAATGCATAGATTAGCATGATCACCTAGTCGATGATTTTAGGTTGTTAACTTCCCAGAAGATTGGTAAGAACTAGAACTAGATTAGAAGAGCAATTCCTTCACTACCAACGAGAGTTGATGCTAGGTTGGGTTGTGGGTAATTGAACCTAAGCAATAAAGCCTACTTGTAGTCTGAAACCAACGAGAGTTAGGACCTTTAGGTTATTAATAGAGGGGTAGATTCAACGAGAGCTGGTTTACCTTTATTTATGTTCAAGCCGAGAATAAGATCAGAGTCATTCCTCAATAGCTTCCCTGACAAGAATTCTAACTCCTGAATGAATACCTGACATCCGATTGCTTTAGTTATTTGATTACATTCACGTCAAAGTTGTTAGAATTCACTTCTCTAATTTTGATTGATATAGCTTGCGATTTAATAGAAGTTGAGAGTGTAACATGGTTCTCTGAGGAACTCGACCCCTAAGTACTATTACGTTTATTGTGCACTTGCAGTAGGATATAGGGTTAAAACTCGTAGTATCAAGTTTTTGGCACCGTTGCCGAGGAACCAACAATTGCCTTTCGATTATCTGTTTACAGTTTCAAGTCTATATCATTACTTACGTTTTTCTTTTTATTTGTTTTTGTTCTTTTCCAGGTGTATGACCAGAAGTCAAGGTTCAGAACACTTATTCAACTTGGATAATCAAGAGCTTGCGAGGGTTGGAAGAGAAAACCAAAGAGCCATAATTATGAATCCTCTAGGAAATCAAGCACAAGATCCGCATGATATGGCCACAATGGTGCAACATGCAGAGAGAGTTGGCTGAGATTAGGTGAGCACGAGAGCCTGCTCAATGCAGAGCAATAAGCGACATGGACACTCCACACACCCACTATCGCAATCGCTCAGCTATTCGACCTCCTGCTATTGGAGGAATGATTATGAGATCAAACCTTAGCTCATTGGGTTAGTTAAGCAGTATATCTTCAATGGACTTCCAGGGGAGAATCCTATGGATCACATAGAGAACTTCGAAGACATATGTGGGACCACTAGCTCTAATGGTGTACCTGCTGATTATGTGAAGTGTAAGCTCTTCCATAATTCACTCTCAGACAGAGCTTCCAGGTGGTTACGTTCACTACCTCCAGGATCACTCACCACGTGGGCTCAGGTTCGAGCAGCGTTTCTTGATCAGTTCTACACGAAATCCAAGACTGCAGCTCTGAGGAGCAAGATTTCATCGTTTTAGCAACGATCTGGGGAATCTCTGAATGAAGCATGTGAACGTTCCAAGGAGTACCAGCGAGATTGTCCACACCATGGGTACTCGGATGAGCAACTTCTCAACACTTTCTACAGTGGAATCGAGTGGGAGTAAAAGAATTCCCTGAATGCTGCCAGCAATGGGGACTTAATGACCAACACTAGGGATGAAGCCTTTACTCTGATTGATAACCTAGCTGTAAGTTCTGGTAGTCATTGTCCGGAATATGATCGGACTAGGAAGGTAAATAGTGTGGAGATTCAAAGGATTGATGATATTGCTGAGAAGTTGGATATCCTGATCCGAGTGAATCAGGGTAATCAGTGGAGTGTGAATCAGGTTGAGGACAACAAAGAAGTGGCTCAGGTCCAAGATGATTCGGCTGGTTCTGAAGACCAAAGGGATGTTGACTATGTTAACTAGCATAACAGGGAACAGAGCCGGAACTACCTTTCCTACAGGTAAACTAACATCGAGAACCCTCAGGATGTTACTTTTCCAGCACCCACACTGCCTCAAGGGTCACCTTTTCAGGGAAAGCCATTCGTTCAGAACTCAGACCAGAGATGGAACAATCAGAAGCCGTTTGTTTCGAACGCATGAGAGAGTAACTGGCAAAGACCATACAAGCCTTATGTACCACCACCAATGCAGCAACAACCTCCAGCAACACCTTCAGGAACGTCGAACGACGAAATTAAGGCCCTGATTCAGCAACTCGCTGTTGAGCAATAAAAGACTACCAGGGAGCTTAATGCTAAGATGGATAACATCTACAATGACCTGAATGAGAAGTTTGAGTCAGTTTCTATGCACATCAAGAAGCTAGACACCCAAGTTGCTCAGACTGCTGAAGCTATTAGACATCCCCAAGGAGCTTTACCTGGGAAGGTTGAGAAGATTCCCAGAGAATATTGCAATGTGGTAAAGTCTGAAGCAGGGAGTTCCGTTGAAAGATCCATGGTTCCTTGGTTAAACGACCAAATTTGCTGAGATATCTGGTAAGCACGAGGAAGATTGGTAACATGTAACCAGATTTGGAGATCTTTCTAGACATCAGAGGCATCTTGGAACCTAAGGATACTGCTGAATATGTCTTTGATGACCGAGTTAAGAATCCATGACTTCACCATACTGTTACATCTTGACCAGATTTGATAACAAGTATGGGATTCATCAGGCCTAGGAATCAAACCATCTACAAAACCTAACTTGTTCTTTGCATCAAGAGATACGGTCATTGCAATGTTCCAAGTGTTATAGTTCGTACCATTTAAAACTTTAGAGATAAGAGTGGCTCCTGGATTGTCGCTACTACTCAAGAAGAATAGGGAGAATTGTAGTCCTTCAAAATCATGTGAATCTTGATGTTGAGTCTTACTTTGCTGAGACATGCGCGAATATTTGACTTACTTCTCCTCCATAATTTTGTTCGGCAATCTTAGTATTGACGATCGGAGCTCGATTTTCTTCGGATTTGCTCGATCTACTAAGTCGGATGCTTTTTTGAGCACGCCCAGAGAAAGATGCCAGCTTCACAACTCTTCTTTTTCGCAAATTCAACATCTTGTGAAGAAACCGAAGATCTATTTTGGCAAGAGAGTCAAGAATATGGAAGCGAAGGAACTTTGATTTTCAGAGATTTTGAAAAGAAGAATAGGATCGAGAGAAAGGTTTTGAAAAAGCTTTCTCGCTCTGACACCATGTTAAAAACGAAGAGTAATCAAGAAGAAGAATCAATAAAATTCATTGATTATTCAAGAGAGAAAGCTTTGATTACCAAAAACTTAGAGAATCACTATGTTACAACTCGTTCTACTTACTTACAAGGAAGAAGAAAATTTAGCTAATTATACCAAGCGAACCAAAAATTAAAAGACTAAACCGAACCAATCTTAATCAACCAAACCAACTTCAAAATTGATTTAGCTAAGACCCGGTTAATCTATATAACTAATAAAGACCAAGCCAAATTAAAGTGAATTTGAAACCAATCTTCAAAAACCAAAAAGTGCAGAACACGGAGCAGATAATGTTTTTGTATTTGAAAATCTGAGAACAACTAACCCCACCAATCCGACCATAGAGAAACAAAATCCCAACAATGTATTCGAAAAAAAGAAGCCCTTTGATGAGAATGAAGGAGCACTATATCCATCGTTGGAGAACATCGCCCAAAAGAAAAAATCGATTAATATTTAGTTAAAGGTACATTATTATCGTTACGCTCTTCTTTCTTGGTTTTGTCAGTGATAGTCATTCCGAGGTCATTCAATCATAAAAATGATTCTTTGGCCCGTCGGACAAGAGAATTCCTTTATGATCGGTGACCTGTTTGTGATGGTTTTGTTTTTTGCTTACTATGCCGTTGTAAAAAAAAAAGGTACATTATTTATCAATGATATCTATATTTTAGAAATGATGTTTTAAAATTAGAGATTTAAATTATTCTTTTATTTTATTTGTAAATTATCTATAAAGACCATTAGTTTTATCGATCACATACTTTTATCAAGTTTTTTGGGTTAAAACTGCACTTAAACCATATTTGTTAAAAGTCGTATCTGCATTGCACCATATTTTATTCCGCATCACTAAAATCGTATTTGGGTAATGCGTTTAATTATGGAACTAATTACACAAAAGGTTATTCTGATAAATAAGGATTGTGCTCTTTTAACCTTATCCTTTAAAAGATTCGGTAAAGGGAACAAACCAGAAGAGGTTGTTTAACTCCTAATTTCGTCCAACACACAAAAAACTGAACTTTATCTCTGTTCTCCGATCTCCAATGGTTCGATCTCTATCTCCTGCACTTTCTATCTCTAGGTGCCGTTTCATCGCAAATTCGCTCCTCCCTTTATCTCGAATCATCACATTCCGATCTCAATCATCCAATCGCCGGTCTAGTCGCGTTGGTGAGCTCTACGAGATTGACACTGCTGCGTCGCAGTCGCAATCAGATCCTCTCTTCCACAAGCTTGAAGATGCTGTCCACCGGATAATGATACGCCGATCCGCACCAGATTGGCTTCCTTTTGTTCCTGGTGCTTCTTACTGGGTCCCCCCACCTAGATCCCAGACTCATGGAATCGCTAAAGTCGTTGAGAAGCTGGCAAATCCGACCTCTAACGATGAATCTATGCCAATCACATCGGTTCGAGGATGGCCTTGCTCTGATTACTTCATCAAAGGTTTAAAATTATTATTCATTCCATTGTTTGATCGTATGTGCTTTGGTGTTGATCATGAAGACTTTGAAATTGATTTCCTTCCTCCTGATTTGAAACAGTTTTGGTTTTTACTGACAAAGAATCTAACTTTGCGGTATCAATAATCGGCATAGGTTTTGTTACATTATTAGGTGCTTAAAGATAAAGTTTTGGCCTGTCTGTTCTAGCTTGAGTTGTCATCGTCTGCTGTCGTTGAAAGTTATTACAGATTCAGATATCAATGGTGGATATAGGAGACGAGCATCAATGGTAACATAAAGTGAGTCTTTCCTTTGTGGGTATTGTCGTGATGGAAACAGGTTTCTTTCTTTTATGGTTGAAGTGCTGAATTCTAGTGTTAGTTATCTTGTTGCTTTTGCATCTTGTCGAATCTAACTGATTAGTCTATGAGGTATTTCCATACTTCAGTGGCAAATTGTGCCTTGATCTATTTTTGTAGCTTCAAATACTGTACGGGATTCAATCTTTTCTTGTGTCCAGTATTTGTTTAATGTTTGGTCGTTTTGAGGATTTTTTTTAAACGTGAGTTGCCTCTGTTATAGGTGTTGAGCCTCAGTCAATGGATCCGGAAGTGGCTTCAAATACTGCATCTCACTCTGAGGACGAGGAAGGATAAACCTTAAAACTCGCCAAACCAGTGTTTGGGTGAATTATGAAACAAAGATCAAAACTTTGCAGACTCTTCAAGATTTGTAGATTTTAAGAACAGGTATGAAGGAAGATTCGACCCGCCAAGTGCAGCTGTGAAAGCCTGACATGGTTTAAACTTCTAGATAGAGACATCAAATCCTATGATTTCTGAAATGTGAAACCAAATAAGAAAATTTGCTGTGGCTTAGCTCTCTGTTTTTATGTAAACTTGTTTACAACTGTTTGTTGAATCGTGTGTATATATATTATATATACCTGCATAAGCTCGCAGATTCGGTTTCCATACCACTTTCTAGAATGTTTTGTTGATACTGTGAGTGCCGAAGATCGGAAAGTAAAAAGAGAAAACAGTTATAGATTAAGAATCTTTAAGCACATGGTGTGGAGGTGAAACGATTTCATTACATTTATAACCGGTCAGTATATAAATCCCTTATATTTCCAATGGAGCCTCTTAATTGAATTTCTTAACTCTTAATTGAATTTCTTAACATAAAAAAAAAAAAAAAAATTAGAAAAAGTAGAAAAGAGAATTGAGAGAAGTTCTTTAAAGAGAGATTTTAGAGGGATTTTTAATTAGATTTCTTGACATGTGTTTGATTTTGATTGAACCATTTAGTTAAAATAAATAAAATTTAAATAAAAAATAAATTATTATATTATAACATTAGAACCTTGAATTAAGAACCTCACCAATGGTTCATGATAAAAGAAAAGTAAAACTCTACACAAAGCTAGATAGATTATGTATTAGAATGTGCTTCTTGTTCTAAAATCTCGCCATATTGTCGCTTTAGTACACAATTCCCACGAGATTGACAGAGCATAGAGAGACAGAACATACATAGTCCTGTTTCAGGAAGAAGAACTAGTTAGAGGTCACTGGTTTGCAGTATTTGACACTGTGAGGAAAAGGATTTTCTAAATGAATGCAACATTGTGTCTCAATCCATTTACAAATGTTTCCTCCAGACAGATCTTGTCACTCTATTCGTTTGCCAGACGTTTTGAATGTAGAGTCTAGTTCAGAGACTGATAACGAACAACCAAAACTTTACTTCTAGCCAAAGAACATGGCCAATTTCTATAACGTGCAATAAATCTGACATATGATATGTAATGCAACTATCAGGTAACAACACAATCTTCCACATTAAAGTGAATATTTGTATAAGATTAGGACAAAATGTGAAATGCTTCACCTGCGTAAGCAACGGTTACACCAGATATGAGGCGTCCAAGAACTGATAAGAAGTAAAGGCAAATTACGACCTAAAGGGAAAAACACAAGACAAAAATCTTCAGTAAAGAACACAATTACTGAGTTAACAATCAGCAATATATATACGTGTAAAGACAGTTGGATTCTAAGAGAACGGCTTACACATCTCTGTGGTAATATATTGATGCTAGTGCATTTAGATACGCGCATCATCTAAGAATTACTATTTTGTACATGTTACACAGGTAAAAACACTTGCCTTGACGAAAAGTCTCTTGTCATGTCCTGTTGCTGCAACCCTCAGCACGCCCTCTGCTGCTCCAACGGTATTAGCGAAGCGCGCAACAATGTTACTTGCTGTGTCCTGTGATATTTGCCACTCCAACGGATCCACTGGTACCCTTGAGAAATATCATAAAGTTGTAAATAATGTCGCTGAATAAGCAAGGGTCTTGAAACAGATTATATAACAGAGGGCAGATAATCACATAGAACAGCAGAAGATGAAAACATGATGTAAAGATTAAAGTCAGACTGATGCATCATTGATTGACCCATAAATAGAAAGAGACCTAGTTTCACTCTCATGCCATGTTGTGGGCTTGTGAATGAAAAACCATGATAGAAAAGGAAACCAAATTAACCAAATTTTAGACAAAGTGTGACATAACTTTAAAGTTTTAAAAGCAAACTAGTGGAGCTTGAAGATAAAAAGGAATCATGAGAAGAAAGGAAAACCTGAAAGGGAGATACTGACACAAAGGAAATCAATTTCACAATTAAATTTACATCACTGATTGCACAACACAATTTGACAAACAATTCGAGTGAGCAACCACACTTGTCACAGATCAAACGAGTCAAACATTTTCATATCTCCTCAGTTCCCAGAAAGCAAACCAGAAACCGAAGCACAACATAACCCACCGTAAACAGAAGGAATCGAGAAATTGAGACCGAAATTCGAGAGAACTTACGACACATTGAGTTGGCGAAAAAGGAGACCGAGGATGGCGAGTGAACATAAAAGAACAATGAAGACATCAGAGAAGAGAGAGAGAAGAGTTGCGTTGCGATACGCGCAGTGATAATACACAAGCGTCCCGCTAATGAGCAATCCCATGGCTTTTCCCATTTCTCCCATCTCTCTCCACTCAAAAACACTTTCCCTTTCTTCACTTTCAGCAAATTCTCCCGAGAAAATAAATTGATCACTTTCTATAAATATTTTCTGGCTTGATCAAATAGAGTTAACGAAACGAAAAAGGAAGCACCACAAAATCGACTAAACAGACCCACTTAATGGATATCTTACCGGGTCGGGTTATAAAAATAAAAAAATAACCTGTCACGTGGCCATGTGATGTTACGTCCAGACAGTCGCTCCACGGTTTTTGTCAACCAGATAAACTCCGACAACTGTTTATTGGGCCGTAAATAGAGATTATAAGGCCCATAAACATCTTAACACGTGGCCGATAAGCATAGAGTGGGATCTAGAAGCGTAGCGTGTGGAGTCATGTACATGATCACTCCACGATTCGTCAATCAGATACAACTCCTTCAATATCTACGTGCATCCCCCTCTCTCTTCTTGTGACCACTCTTATTGTTTGTTCGCTGGTTAGGATCTCTATCTCTGTCTCTCTCTCTCTGATCTTTTTGTGTTTATTGATTTTGTATAGAGAAAACCCTCCCCAAGGGTTTTCTGTTTCCTCGATCGTTGATCTCTTCGAGGTTTTGACGATTTGTTATTGGTGTATCTGTTGTTTTTGAACGGATCTCAACAGTTTTTTAGGAGGTGAATTTTCAATCACTGGTCGATCGGATTTGAGTTTTACTTTGAATCTTTGGTTGCGGAGAAAATGCCGGCGTTTTATGGAGGAAAGCTCACGACCTTCGAGGACGATGAGAAGGAGAGCGAGTATGGTTACGTTCGTAAGGTATTATCTCGTTTAGTTCGATCTGGATTTCAATTTGGGTTTTCCTGTTCTGCGGTGTTAGTTGTTGGTGATGGATAGATGAAATAGTTGAGATAGTTGATCTGCTTACGAAGGTAAGATTGGTGGGAGAACTAGATTTGATCTGACATTTCTCAGTGATCGAATCGGTTAATTCCGCTTCGCTTTAGTGACTCGTCTGAGAATTTCTGATCTGATCTGATAGTTCTCAGTGATTTGGCATTTTTCTGTCAAATCATTTTTCGTAGTTTGCGTAGTTTGATAACATTGGATTATTGCGATGCAGGTTTCAGGGCCTGTTGTTGTTGCCGATGGTATGGCCGGTGCTGCTATGTATGAGTTAGTGCGTGTTGGTCATGATAAGTTGATTGGAGAAATCATCCGTCTTGAAGGAGATTCGGCCACGATCATTGACTGTCAATCAGCAGTTTCCTCGTAAACTGACAAAGGAAAGTTGCAAGTCAGTATCAGTTACAATACCTTA